>APFE030951825.1:61222-72166 GCA_000404065.3 Pinus taeda | reverse complement strand
CCTCGGTATTACCGACACTTGATCCGTGGCTTGACACCCGATTGGTCCATGAATTCTATTTAAAGCGCATGAGGGTCATTTGTAGGTTAACCGTGCTTGAGAGAAGCTTATGTAAATTTTCATTATTTTATTAATAAATTGCCTGTAGTAGCCACGTTGGCGCAGGCCGTGGACTGTTTCCCTCTCTGAGGGTTTTAACCACGTCAAAATACTGGTGTATTGATCTGTGATCTGTTTGTGAGTGGTGTCCTTCTGGTGTTCTGTCTGAGGAACTTACCCTGTAAATTCCTACATTTTATACTGATGATTTCCCTAAGTTTGATAAGTATGATGATGATTATGTTCTCCAAACAGAAGCTATTCTTGCAAACAAATCAGTAGTTGATTTGTGGAAGGAGGAAGTTCACTTTCAGAAGCTCGAATACAGTGATTAGATGTTTCATATCAGCTATGGAAGTGAGGAGCAAAGTGCAACAAATTTTGAAGTAAGTGAAGGATCTTTGCCTTTTTGTTTTACTTCGTTTCAGTTCATCAGAGACAACTTTTGTGTAATTAGGGAACAACCGTCGATGAGTTTTGATCTTGACCATCTAGAGGGCAATGGAATCCTTGTTCAAGACTTCTCATATCTAGATTTGCAGCCCTCGAATGCCATTGATTATCAAGTTGCAGATGAAGACTTGGAAGCTAGAACATATGACCAAATGATGCAATATGATTCCGTACCATTTTTCTTTGAATCATTTTAGTTTTTGAAAGGAAATTTGCATACTACATCTTCAATAATTGATGAGCAACTTGTAGAAAATCATGCAATCTCATTAGAACCAACAGAAAGTGGGTTGCAACAATCTTTCAAGTTTTCCATGATCCAGTAGCTGATGTGTTGGATGATGTCTGTAGTCAAAGTCCTTCTCCATTAGCTAACTGTGAGCTTGAAACAAGTATTAATACCAATTTGATCCGACAGCTGGTCTCTTTGTCATTTTCACCAGGAGTCTCATAAGAAAGCTCAGATGAAAGTTTGCATTCACAAAGTAATCCATTGGATGAGCTAAGTCCCAGTACACATGAATTTCAAGATCCTTATGCAGTATTTTTGGAGGCGGATAGAGAATCCATATTATTCAATGGGTCTGTATACAAGTTTTCATGGGAGTTGCCTTTCAATAGTTCTTTCTTGTTTTTCATAAACAAGCACTTGTGGAGAATTAAAACAACAACCAAAATGCTTACTTGGTTGCATTGGTTGTTTCATTTCACTTGATCAGGTGAGGAATGGATCACTTAGATTAGGGTGTGATTAATAAGCTCACAGAAGTGAGCACAGTCAGTTTCAGAGTTAGCTTGAGTCACGAGTCAGTCTTAGCTTGCATTGTGTCAGTTTTTAGTATTTGAAGTGTTTTGACTCCATGCCCAATGGATAAGGCTACTAGGTCTACAATGTTCTTAGCACCTCCAAGGACCTACCATCCCCATTGGAGCCAATGTTAGTGTCATTGTCTTCACATTGCCATCAGTGATCAAAATTTACTCTTTTGCATTTCATAGTAGGAGTCTCATTCTAATGAGGTTGCATTCCATTAGGTCATGAATCCACTGATGGTAGGGTTTGCCTCAGTTTTTCCCTCATGGTATGTACTTGCTGATCTACTTCCATACTTTTCAGTCATGATTCATGTTCATTTTATAGTTCATTCCATAAATTACATAGGGTTTGGTCTCATTAGGTTTTAGGGTCCCACCATGGTCAAAATTTGAAGATTACATGCCAATAATGGTCAACAAACACATGAGGATGACAATAATCATCAGAAAAGTTTTAATCTCTTAATTTGTAAGATTAATAAATTTTTCACCTCAAAACTGGTTTTTAGGTGAAAACAGAGCATTGGTAAATTATGTGTAAGTTTCATGTAATTTTATTATTTCTCATATGTAATTAATAGTTTCATGCTGCTCCTAGTCACCTGCTGATATTTCCAAGTACATGCCACTGCAAAGTCAAAGAAATCAAGCATCATTTCACTTATTCAAGAAAAATATCAAGTAACCAAAAAACAGAGTATTTGAAAAGAAAATAGACATTACAAAGTGGGTTTTGAAAATTAAAAAATCAAAGGTTGAAAAGCTATATAAAGGTCATCCCTCTCTTAAGTCATTTCATTTTTTGGGTTGAAGTCCATGAGCTAAAAACGTGATTCTGAAGTGTTGTTGAGAAAAGGGGTGCATTCACTGCATTTTTGGAGAAATCTTACTGGCGCTATGCACCAAAGGCCGGTGCTACGCACTTGGGTAACTTCTGCAATGTAAAAACAAACGGGCGCTACGCACCAAACCAGCACTACACACTTGGGTGAGGCACTACGCACCTGGCTACCAAAATTCAAATCGCTCAAAATCACCTCAATTCACCTCCAAACTTCTAAATCACCTCTTTGCAAGTAAGTAACACCATCATTCTTGTTGGAAAGGATTGTTGCAACAGTCTTTGGTGATTTTGTCTCTCAAGAAGTCCCACCAAACTATCTCATAAATTACAAAGCTCACTCATGTATTGCTATCCTGTCTCATCTATTTGATGTTCCCTAAACCCCATTCTCTCATATAAAATTCCCTAAACATCATTTCCTCATATATTTTCCCCAATTCCCAAACCCTATACATACACCCCAAATCCTACACTATTCCCAAAAGCCTTCTCACTCCCTAAATCCCATTCACACTCTTATTCACTCTCACCTATTTACCTATAAAATCTCTTCATACTCATCTTACATTCATTCACCCTACATCTTCATTCACCATAAGAGAACACAGCTAGAAAACAATAGAGAGGGATAGTGAATATTAGCTGGAAGAAGAAACCCTTAGTGACAGTTCCGGGGAGAGAGACACACAGGGTAGGAAACCTCATAAAGGAGGAAAACACATCAAAGAGGAGCCTGCCAGTTTGAGGGAGCTGCAAGCCTGCCCATTTGCCATTTCTTGTTTTAAACACCAGTCATGTTTTGGCTTATGTGAAATGGTGGAAAGGGTTAAATTTCATCATGAATTAGCAAGGTTGTTTGTGACACATTTGGACAACAATGAGGTAAACCTTGTTGGAGTTACATTTACTTTGTAACCAACTGTCATTTCAGAGGCTAGAGGTATTCCAAATGTGGGTGAAAAGTGGAACAAAGGTCAGGACATTGACAGGGAGTAATATGAGCCTTACATCAAGGCTAAATACCATGGCAAACTCAAGAGAGTATTCCCCTTTAAATTCTTGGAGGACAGGTTTGCTCCATTGATGAAGATCATCATCAAGTACTTTACTTGTGAAGGTAGGTTCTCCCACTTGTATGCCTACCACATTAGACTGTTGATGCATTTCACTAGGTTGAGAATGATGAATATCCCCTACAATATGTTCAGAAACATTGAGAAGATGGCACTCATTGTAAAGAAGAAATCATACCCCCAACAATTAACTAGCATTTACCACTACTCTTTGATTAAAATCATTGTTTTACATCAGTTGAACCTTCTTAACATGCCATGGGAGACTTTCATTTCTCATGAGATGTTCAAAGGTCCTCAAGTCTCTTCATCAGTACCTCGTGAAGAAGGTGGACCTTCAGGACATGAAAAGGTCCAAGAGACTGAAATTGTTGGAGTGCCAGTATTTTTGACATATGAGAGAGGCACTAGGAAAATCTTTGTAGTTGCCAAGCGAGTATTATCTCCACAAGGTGTGGAAGGGGTCTCGCCTTCATCATTAGGCTGCAGGCAAATGCTATCTCCAGAAGGAGTGGAAGGGGATTTTCCTTCTTCTTCAGCTAAACAGGTATAGGTTGAGCAGCACAGCATGGGCAAAGGTAAAGGTAATAAAAAGATGCATGATAAGGATCTTAGTGATGGGCAAGAGAGATATTTTGACCTTTTTGATCATGAGAAGACACAAGGAGTTGATGTCATTGACTTGGATACTCAAGGTCCAAAGATTATCAAAGACATGATCATCAAGGAGCAGAGGCTGAGATACAAGCCTTGTCAGATAATTTAGAGAGGGCTAAATGGATCATCAACTATTTAGAGCAAGAAAACAAACAATTGAGTGACAAGCAAGTCCTCATGGAGCTACAAATGATAAAAGAAGGCAGGAAAAAGATCAAGGAGGCCAAAGTTCCATTAACCCCTATTGAGCAAGAAATTGAGAATGCTAGAGAAATATGGCTTGAGAGGGTCAACATACACCTTGAGGGGTTGATTGAGAAGGCCAATAGAGACAAGAAGATGCTTCACCACATGGACTACCACTACATGACCTGGAACAAAATATGCAACATAAGGATGAGGAAGCTTAAGGCAAGGTTGAGGAAGGCCTTAAAGAGGAAAAAGTAGCAATAAAAGTTGAAAATCTTGGTTGAAGCATCACTAGCCGATCAAAGCAACTAATGGTGGTGCCTTGTGCCAAAAAAATTACCTACCTCGCCCCATAGAACACCCTGCATCCTGACTTTATTTCCCAGACCCAAAGCCACCTGCTCCATTTGATACAACAACAAAACCATCAAAACAAATAAAAAAACCTAGAGCTACTATACGTAGCAATCCATACCTGATTCAGTCATCTCAACTAAGATTGACAAGGAGAGAGCCCTCTCTCGACCTGGTAGGGCTAGCTACCATGTTAAGCTTGGTTTTTGGTTATCCTAGGATTGCCTCCCTTCAGCCTGAGGTCAATCTAGGCTCTAACAGCTAGTAAAGTTGGATACTTTGAATAAGGTTTCAAATGCATTAAAAAAGTATATAAGCACTGAGAAGTTTTATAGGTGTAGATAAAAAATGGGTGTTTCGGCCCTGGACCGATGACTATGTACTCTTATGCCCCCCCATGTGCAAATAAAATAACAGGCGGTAAAATGTTGGGTATGTGTTATAATCTTTTCACGACTAGTGTCACAGACAATAGGTTATGCTAGCCATGATGGGGGATCATAGGGGGTGGTAGCCCCCTTGCACAGGGTTTGTGACAACTCCACCCCGCCCCCCCAAACAAAAATTTGGGTGTCCCACACATGGTTTTATGGATGGCGGTTTTACCCGTGTTTTTGTAGATCTGGTCAAAGAAACTACGATTATGTTCTAATCCAAGGTTAATGGATTGGGGGTTTATGAATGCTTCAATATGTATATAATTTATTGTAACACTGTAAGGAATATAATGAAAAAAATAAATTGGTTTTCCCAATTTTGGGTTCTAGGAGAGGAATATATTTTTTGTTCTCACCATTGTATATTTTTCCCCCTTTTAAGTATTTGTTTTCAGGTATTATATGTAAGGGTTAAAACCTACACATACTCCATGATTACATATTAGGAAGGAAAGGAAAGTTATTTTTGTATATTTTAGTATATTTTTATTCATTTTTTACTTGTATCTATGGCTTCTTTACCCAATATCATGTTGAAAAGAAACCATTGTTTCTTTAGAATGAACTACAATACATGGAAGTAATATATGTTGGCCAATTTTAAGTATATATGATCGACTATTATTGTTCTAAGTCATAATACTTGAGTAAAAGTTGTGGTTAAATACCAAGACAATTTTGAACAACGAGACGAAGAAGTGGTAGCATTGCTTAAGTTGATTATGACAAATGAAATGCTTTCTGAGGTTTAGATAGGAAAAAGATTTAGAAGTGTTTAAACAATTATACAAAGGTAGAGCCTTCCACCTAAAGAATTGTTGTTTTCCATCACAATGGTTGAGAGTAGAGCCTTCCACCTAAATAATTGTTGTTTTCCATCACAATGGTTGAGAGTACTCATGTTCTCTCTCTCTCTCTCTCTCTCTCATCACAATGGTTGAGAGTACTCATGTTCTCTCTCCCTCTCATCACAATGGTTGAGAGTACTCATGTTCTCTCTCTCTCATCACAATGGTTGAGAGTACTCACGTTCTCTCTCTCTCTCTCTCATCACAATGGTTGAGAGTACTCATGTTCTCTCTCTCTCTAATCACAATGGTTGAGAGTACTCATGTTATCTCTCTCTCTCTCTCTCTCTCATCACAATGGTTGAGAGTACTCATGTTCTCTATCTCTCTCTCTCATCACAATGGTTGAGAGTACTCATGCTCTCTCTCTCTCATCACAATGTTTGAGAGTACTCATGTACTCTCTCTCTCTCTCTCTCTCTCTCTCTCTGAGAGTACTCATGGTTCTCTCTCTCTCTCTCTCTCTCTCTCTCTCTCTCTCTCTCGTCACAATGGTTGAGAGTACTCATGTTCTCTCTCTCTCTCTCTCTCTCTCTTCACAATGGTTGAGAGTACTCATGTTCTCTCTCTCTCTTCACAATGGTTGAGATTACTCATGTTTTCTCTCTCTCTCTCTCTCTCTTTCTCTTCACAATGGTTGAGATTACTCATGTTCTATCTCTCTCTCTATCTCTCTCTCTCTCTATCTCTCTCTTTCTCTCTCTCTCTCTCTCTCTCTTTCTCTCTCTCTCTCTCTCTCTCTCTCTCTCTCTCTCTCTCATATGGAGTGATCATAGGAACTTGTTTCATTTTGATAGAGAGAGGAATTATGATGTGAAAGTGGCAAAAGAAAAGAAAGGATGTGGTGAGTCCACTATTGATGGATAAATACCTCTTGTGGACAAGAGTGGTCTCCCCCAAACTTAGAAGAAAACAAATATAAATGGAAAACTTTACCTAGGTATAAAATGATCAAATCATAGATGATAAACTATGAGATGGGTGTTTTGTACCTTGTTAATTGATGTTTGACCTCACTAGTTTCTTATAATATTAGCTCCAACTTTATCTTTAGTCTTCATAGAGAATGAACCCACAGATGGCACAAACAAACAAGAGATCAAAGCACCAATATACAAATATGATTTGAAATATACCTATGCATATGATCAAGTGTAGATAATGTTTATGTGCAAGAAATGCATAACTGTATTAATCATGAAATAAGTGGTTACACCCTAAGCCTTGATGTTGTATGTCCCCCTCCAGTTTTCCTCTTCATTCCAATGCCTTGCCTTCAAAATTATTTTGGTCAAAAGGTTGGTATTCCAACAGAGTTTCACCAAGCCAAGAGCCTTCTTGAAATTTTATAACTATCCATCTCAATGGAAGATGGTTGTATTTGTAGGCTTGTAAATGATATGAAGAGGATAAGGGATGGAGGTTGAGATTCAACAAGGTATGGATGTGAGCCAAATCCACACCGCTCAGAGGAGATCCATCCACGAGGCTTCTAGAATAGATTATTCTCATTTTATTTTCATTTTTACCTTTGTTAAAATAGTTTTGGATCCTATGAACTGGAAAAGTGCGACAATGTCACAATAAAATAGATATACATAGTGTAAAAACCTAGCAACATTACATCTAATAATGTTCTAACTTGTGACCTCATTCAAAATTAGGGTTTTTTAAGGTATTTTCACAAGATTCTTATCTTCTTGAGTAATTTTTTTCTTAAGGTATTTTCACAAGATTTTTATCTTCTTTAGGGATTGTTGGAAATTATGCTTTGGATGGCGAAGGATAGGGGTACAACATCAATGGTCATGAATGTCACAAAATAATGTGTAACATAATGCCCCCTAAAGTATGAAGTCTGAATAGGAGTGATGGTTGAAGCACTTTATCATGCAAAGGAATCAAAACAAGAGATAAACAGGTTGGAAACCTATTAACAATAATCAAAGAATTACAATACAATAATATCATATGATCGTCTTTGAGGTAGGAAATCCCATTCTCATAATACAAGTGACTTGAAGTACAAGTGTGAAAATTCAAAGATTCATGTAAAATAAGGAAGGTCATGGCCATCAACACACATTGTGGATCCATGCCTAAGTGACTAAATATGAGAATAGCCACCATACATACATTGTGTATCTATGTGAAGAGCCTCAATATCTCAACAAGAATGTTGAGACTTCCCAAGGCTACCATCTTTGATTATCAACTCGAGGTTTGTACAAAATTAGAGGTGATAGTGCTATATGCATAGTAGGTCAAGTTATACTCATGCCACCTTCAAGCAATTGATCAGATCAAGGCATACAAAGACCACTCCTTCAACTATCATAGAGAAATAAATTGAATGAAAAGAGAGAGTTCTACTCTATTTGCAGGAATGAAAACATTATTCTAATTTCATAAATAAAAGTGTTATTCATCCAATTGTAAATACTAACTCTAATTGCGGGAATGTAAAGACTAAGATAATTACATAAATGAAAATTACTACTCTACTTATAGAATGTAAATCAATTCTCTACTTCCAGAATGTGGAAAGTTGTTTTGAAAAAAGGAAATTTGATATTTTCAACAACAATGCGTGTGACTAAAATCCTAAGAAAGCATAAACTCAGGAATCAAGTCTAATCTAGTTTACATTGCTAAATCACCCTTTTTATCACTGTGTTCAATGAAACTTACCCTTAGTACTATAATCCATGTACATTTCATAATAAACATTAATTTCTATTTCAATGTGGAAATTTGTCTTCTAATTATAATTGCATATTTGTACTTGTGGTGAAAGATAGGTGGGTCTAGAGTGATCTTTGGTCCTCCCCAATCATGGATTTAGATATTGGGGGTGATTATTCATTACCAAGAAGAACAAATCAAGCTGCTAGAGAAAATATGTTAAGTTTGTATAGTGATACAAGATTCTACAAGAGTGCTACAAGATTGCTATAGGACGCTACAAGATTGTCGTGTTTTGCTACATGATTGGATATATGAGCATCCTGAGGGTAGAAAAAGTGTTCTGAAGGTGGAGAAAGGTAAATAAAGATGTATGAAGGCCATGTTAGGAATTTTCCAAGCTTATCACCCCTCACAGGCCCATCTTGCACAAAATTAAGTGCTCACGATTTCCTTTAATGACCTAGAAATGTGGTCTTGGTGGAAGAGTTTGGAGGGCAGTGGGAGTGGTCAAGGAAGAGGTTGATGGTGAAAAAATAGCTGTAGGATGAGTGTGCCAACCTTGCAAGTGAATGGTAGTACTTGTAGACCAACAATAAATCCCTTTATATTCTTGAAAATAATGCCAAGCCATGATCAAATTGCAGCTAAATAAGCTAAGAAAGAATGGATGAGTCAAATTTTATGAAATCAAAAAAAGAAGGATTGTATTTCATTAAGAAAATATTCACCTTGAAACATACATATAACCTACATACATGAAAGTATGAGAAAGATGATTTTAACTCCTAGATTGCAGAAACAGAGTATGCAAGAGAACAATGAGCTAAAGCCTAGCAATATGCAAAGGAATGCAACAATATATTTTTGGCTTGCTCTTGTAGAATCCTCAGCCACACTTCCCATAAGAGAGGTAGTAATTAGGTCTACAACCACAATTTGTCAAGTAAACTTCTACTCAAACAAAGAAGGAATTGTTGTTACTAAGATAATGCATAAATAAGATACATAAAGAGAGACTAGAGCCTATGGGTTGGGCCCTAACCCAAGGGGACTTAGTCCTATGAAATAAACTTAGATGTGAAACAACAATAGAACTTTCATTAACATAAAATGGAATTCAAATATATCATGCAAAAATAAAGAATATGATAGTCTTAAGCACTTGGCTCTTAGTATCTCTCCTTACTCCAAAAGTTTGAATCTTGGTGAGCCCTTGGGCTTGTTGATTTATACAAGGATGACTGAGGGGTAGCCTCCTTGGGAAGAATACCTCTCACCTCCAAAATCTAGAGAAAAGTGGATCTTGATCTGCTACACCCTTGCAATTACTTAAGTTAATTGGCTGCCAGTACACCTCAAGCTGTTGATAAATGATTCTAGGGATCAAGTCGAGTTGAAGGAGATTAAATGCATGCGGCAAGCCTCCTATATCTCCTCTAGGTGCGTCAAACATGCCTATGCATAGTAAATGCACTCAAAATTTCTTTTTTCTTGCACATTAACCACATTAGGCCATGAAGTATGAAAAACGCCCTTTAGTCTTCCTACTAAGAACATTATAGCCAAAGAGATGTTATTTGATCTGAGAAAAGAAGAATTTATAGATTGGAGGATGTAAAAATGGCCTTATAATATACCTATTTATGGGAACCATCATCACCCCCCTATTGATAGTGTTTCTCACCCTATAAGAAACTTAATCACTGATATGTAGCTCATGCATGGCCCTAGTGGCCTCTTTGACATATCAAGGCATCTTAGATGGCATGCCTTCTTGTGGATAGAATCTTTCATTTGCCTCTATGGATTCCCACTCCCTTTGTTCCTCTTCTTGATCTCTTCTCTCTTGTAGGCCAAATAGCACGGGAGGACTAAGTTTTAGCCCTATCCAATTGATTTTCAACCTTTGAATAATTATTTTGTAGAATGGGGTCCTCTATAGGGCATTCCTTAAGCTTTCAGGGGAGTGATATTCCATAATTTGTAGACTGTGGGGTAGAGAATGCTATCTTCTTTGGCAAGCCTACAAGCTCTCAGTCCCCAATAGCCTAAAGATATCTTCAAAATTAAAGATGCCTTGTTCTTGTGTTTCCAGGTAGCGAGGGGACAATTTGGGATCTACAAAGATAATGTTATGGTTACATATGAAAGACTTAGGGCTTATTAACTCTGCTATGATGTATAAAGGCTCACTTGCTTCTTTGACCATAACCGTCTTTACTTCCTCAACTCTTGTTTCTTCATGGGCTAGACAAGAGGCTAGTGCCATCAGCTGTGCATCTTGTTAGAAAATTATATATTACGGAGCAATGGAACACATGAAATAATGCAGAAATATAAACACAGAAAACGCACAAAACAAGAGAGACACAGATATACGTGGTTCACCCAGTTTGGGCTACGTCCATCCCGAACAGCCAGTCCTTCCTTTCTATTATCCAGCAAAATGAAGAGACATAACCTACAGCAAATCCGCTGTAATATCC
>APFE030951825.1:27774-56692 GCA_000404065.3 Pinus taeda | reverse complement strand
GCCCCCGAACCCCCCCGCCAGGGGGGGGCTCCCAACGGTCGCAGCTGCCCCCCCTGGACCCCCCCTGCAGCGAATATTTTATGGGCGGCGTTGCCGCCCCCATTTTGAACTGGGGTCCAATGTGGCGGTACTTTTGAATATAGAAGATAATCAGGCTCCACACCCAACACATCCCCCAACCTTGAATTGGGCTCCCAAAAGTTCATGTCTATGAGGATCATGTTGTGCATATAAATTCAACCAATTTGGCCATATCCTTAATGTTTACCTGTTGGCAGAAGTCAATGAACCTCCTATAGTCCTGAGATGGTACATAGCCATATTGTGCTAATGTCTTGATTTGGAATTGTAGCCATTTATATTTGAGGAAAATGGCATATGATTTGCATGGTCGCCTACATTGGATGGCCTCCATGGACAAGCTTTCCATGGTGACAAGTTGTGCCTCCTTTTCCTGTAGTTTCTATCTTAGCCTTTTTTTTTTTTTTCCTAACTGCAACTTCTCCTTCATGACTAATTATTTTAGCGTCAAGTCATCCATTTCCTTACCTATTTGTTTCATATTTTCCTCCATGAATCCCACATCCTCTACTTACTTGGATGTTGCAATATTCATCCACTAGTGATTTTTGATACTCCCTTTTTCTAACTCAAATAGGAGGGGAATTGCAAAATTTTCAGGTATAATTCTTCTCGGTTAACAAACTTGTAAAGGGACCCAAGATCAGTGTATGGATTAGGCTCTTGGAGTCCTTGTGTACCTTTTCCCTCTTCTTGAGGTGTTTCTATCCTTTCATGTAGTACATTTTCCTTCTCCTATAACAATTATGTTCCTTCATGTAGTAACTTTGTTATTTCCTGTAGCAACTCTGTTCTTTCCCATAGCATGGCAGTTTGTGCTTTAAGTTGATTCGATATGACTACCCTAGTGGTTGGCCTTCTCATGGGTGTCAAATTCTACTTTCCCTTGGCTTTGAGGGAGGTGGCCTACTCAATTTTCCTTTATCCTCATACTAATTCTCCTTCTCAGTGGCTAAATGATTCATCAATCATGATTGGGATTGTTGAATGAAGTTGAGGCTTCCCTTGTTTGATCCTGGTGCTATTTCTTGTTTTAAAGTATAAGGGGCCTTGCTTGGTCTTCCTCCTCTTGAGTTTGATAGGTGTGCTATGTTGAAAATAGAAACAAGAAATGTTAAAAATAACATCAAGAAAATCCTAATTTAATTTTTCCCTGAATTAAAGAGGGAATTAAATTGTAATTCTATTCTCATAGCAACTTGTAGTGGTTAACTAAGTTAAGTTGAATTAGTTGGCTTAGTAAATTTGAGTTGGAAGCCTATATAGATTCGTGTAGAGTGATCCCTAAATTTTAGGGGCCTAGGTTGAGTTCTTATTGAGTTGTAATTATTTAATTCAGTTTAACTAAGTTAAATTCAGGTAAACTAGTTCTAGCTGTTGGAGGAACTAGTGAGTGGTTAATGAATTAAAATGGATTTAATTCACATGCAATGATCAATTAGATAACTGATAAATCATAAAAAATAACTCATGCATGTCAGTTCAAAGGAAGACCCAGCTGAGATTAGATTTCAGGGATAATGTACTGTCAGATGTATAATTTTCCGAGTTGTACAGATGGTGCATGCAATCAATAGAAGGCCTATGATGGATTGCATGCACCATCTTGATGAGGAATTTCCCAATTAAATATTGGATAATTCGTTTAGGGATTACACATGGAAGTAGGGGCTTGGCAGGAAACAAAATTGGCTAAGTGTTGGCGTGAGCTGGTTTGTGAAGTAGAGAGATAGATTGTACTTGTGCAGAGATTGTTTAGGTTGAACAAGCATTCATAGATCATGATATTCCGAAGCCTCCAACATATGATTCTAAATATCTTGCTGAATGGAGAAAGTGTGTGGAAAAATCAAGAAGGATTATCCTAGAAGGAGTTTGAGATCATATTGTCTCGAATCTCCATGATAAGGAAACTCCATTTGCAATGTGGAAGACATTGAAAAACATGTTTGAAAATAGTAGTGACCATAGGAATCTGGCACTAGTGAACAAACTCAGAAAGATCAAGATGGAGAAGGGCATCTCTATTCCGAAGTACTTGACCAAGTTCAGCCAATGTCGGGATGAGCTTGGAAGTGTCAAGGTTACTATTGCCAACAACGTAGAGTTTTCAATAGACAATGCAATAGTTAGTAGTAGTTAGAGACTCTGGTGACAAATGCATCATATTGATTCAGTATGGATGATTTTTCAGTTTCAGAAGCTGCAGTAGCAACAACACTAGAGAGAAGTGTTGCATGAAAAATATTCCAAAGTCGGATTAGGATATAGTTGAATTCCTTTTTTGTTGAGAGGAAGTGTTGAAAATAAAAAAATGAAATGTTAAAAATAACATCAAGAAAATCATAATTTAATTTGTCCTTGAATTAAATTGGGAATTAAATTGTAATTCTACTCTCATAGTAGCTTGTAGTAGTTAAATAAGATAAGTTGACTTAGTTGGCTCAGTAAATTCGAGTTAGAAGTCTATTTACAGTCCTGTATAATGATCCCTAAATTTTAGGGCCCATGTTGAGTTCTTATTGAGTTCTAATTATTTAATTCATTTTAACTAAGTTAAATTTAGTTAAACTAGTTCTATGTTCGCACTGTCTGCCCCACTCCAGCCCACATTCTTCCTCTCTGCCAGATTCCATGAACCCCTCCACCACCCCCTCTTGCCTTTCATCTCAGTTAGATCCCAGGAATGTTTCCACTGATAAGGTTGTCAACCTTCCCCATGGTTCATCCACATTAGTTTGCTCCAATCGCCGCGGTCATTTGTCTGGTCTTACCCGTCCTTTGACTACCTCTCCCACTGATCACTCTTCTTCGAGTCATCTAAACCTCTCCTATCCCAACCATATTAACACACATAATATTTGTTGTAATATATAAATCTGTTGTAATAATAATAATAAATCTTTTTTTAAAAATAAGAGTAAAGAAATTGATAATAATAATAATAAGAGTAATAATGATAACACCTTTGACTCTATAGACATTAGGAATGAAGATGATATAAAGAGTGATAATAATGATAGTAGATCAAGTAACAGTAAAGGATTCATTATATCTAGTTATAATAATAATATGAAGAGAGGACTTACGTATAGTAATAATGATAAAGGTGAGGAAGGTAATAATAAAAATAATAATAATAATAATGTTTATCCGAGTAATAATAATATTAATCATCCTAATAATAAAGTAATTAATTTATCAAGTTTTTCTTTTCCTCCTCTAGTCTTTAGGCTTTTAGAGAAGGGATTAGATTTTTCCCTTACTCCCAAGAAAATTCCGGTGGCAGATATCATGTGTGATGTCGAATATGGGATAAAGGGCTTACTAGATAATATCAAAGATACTATTCGACAAGCTTATGCTATTATCCTTAGGAAAGCAAAGCCACCTAAGCATAACATATACAAGGATGAGTTCGAAGCCCTAAAATACTTGAATAGGAACCTACACACTGTCATTTTAAAAGCAGACAAAGGTGGGGCTGCTGTCATCCTTGATAAGGAAGATTATCGTAAGAAGATGCTGGATCATCTAATCCACAACAGAAGCTACAGGAAGCTTGACATGAATCCCTTGAAAAATATTTCTAGGGCGGTTGCTCTTACTATTAAATCTAGTAACACTATTGGTTCCTTTAGCCAGAAGCTTATTGAGAGTAACCCTATCACAACCAGGATCTATGGGCTCCCTAAAATACACAAAGAAGGGGCCCCCCTTAGACCTATTGTCAATACCGTAGGTGGGCCTACCTATCTTTTAGCTAAATATTTAGCCACGAAGCTTAAGCCCCTGGTGGGTCAAACGAAGTCCTTTGTCAAAGATTCCGCATCATTTTTTAGTGAATTACAAGATATGTAATTTGATCTAGTTGACAGTCTTATCATTTTTGATGTTGTTTCCCTGTACACTAACATCCCCATCAAGGAAGCCCTTGATGTCATCTTTCGCCTTACTGATCCCGACATTGCTCGCCTAGTTGAGATTTTCCTTACTTCTACTTTTTTCTATTTTGAACGTGAGTTCTATGAACAGACCTGTGGGGTGGCCATGTGTTCCCCCCTATCCCCTCTTGTTGCAAACCTGTTCATGGAAGACTTTGAATCCAAAGCCTTATCCTCAACTTATTTTAAACCTAATCTTTGGAAAAGATTCGTTGATGACACCTGGTTCATATGGCAGCACGGGCCTGATAAGTTAGATAGCTTTTTTGAGCATCTTAACAATCAATATAACTCCATAAAGTTCACCATGGAGCGAGAAGTTGATGGTTGCCCTCCTTTACTTGATTTCCTCCTTTCAAGAAAATCTAATGGATCTTTCTTCCATTAGGTGTATCGAAAAAAGACTCATACTGAGTAGTATCTTCATGCAAGTTCCCATCATTTTCCTTGTGAGAAGATAGGTGTTCTCAGCACGTTAGCCACTCGTGCTCTAAGGATTTCAGATGGAGACAACCTTTCTCAAGAAAAGACCCATCTCCTTAATGTCTTTGTCCAAAATGGTTATATTGGCAGCAAGGTGTTAAAGCTTTCCTCAAAGCTAGTAAGAGTCCTAAGGTTAAGACTGACACAATTAATCATTGTTTAGGAGTTCACCTCCCCTTTATCCAAGGGACGACAGACAAGATTGCGAGAATCCTAAAGAAGCATAATGTTCCCGCAACCTTTAGACCCCTCAACACCATTAGAAGCTCCCTAAAGTCTATTAAAGACCAAGTGAACCCTATGGATTTGAAAGGTGTTTATGTCATCCCATGTTTGTGTGGGACCTCATACATTGGCGAAATGGGTCGGTCTATTAACCAAAGTATTAAGGAACAAACTGCTGACATCAAGCATGGGAGGACTAAATCTTCTGCTTTGGCAAAACATGCAGTGAAGGCCAAACATCATATATGCATTGAGGAGGCTAAGGTCGTCGCAAATATTTCTCATTTTCATCACTGCAAGTTTAGGTAAGCCATTGAAATTGAGAGGTATTTTAATAATATTAATAGGGATGATGGCTGGAAAATTAGTAGTTGTTGAATTCCTGCCCTCTCTTCTTAGTTTTTCTCCTCTTTGTCTGAGCTTTTTATCCCCGTTCTTATTTGTTTTATGTTCTTTTCCTCTTTTTATTCTTATTAATTTTCATTAAAGAGGATTACCCTCTCTTTTTATTTATTTTATTTTTGTATTCATTTCAATATTGTTATTTATTACTATTATTATTTTCATTATTATCACTATATATATATATATATATATATATATATATATATATAATATAATATATATATTATATATATATAACACCCTCTTTTTATTTTGTAAATATATTTTAATAATTTTTATTGGTATTATTTATTTATTTATTTTTATCATTAATTTTTTTTTTTAAGAAGAAACCCTCGTTTTATTTTATATATATATATTATATATATATATATATTATATATATATTTTTTATTGTTTATTTTTATTATTCACTTTAATATTTATTTATTTTATTATTATATATTAATATTGTTATTTTTTAATCCTAGTTATTATTTTTTCCAAGTTGGATAATCAAAAAATAATTAAAACAATAATAATAAGTAAATAAATAAAGGAATGAATAAATAAATAAATAAATTAGATAAACAAAATATTTATTAATTATTAATTATTTAAACAATTTAATTTCCCTCCCTAGTCAAATATAGCCATTTTCCTCTAGCCGTTAGGTTGACCTTTCTTCCTATTTAGCCTTGTTCTGAGATCTATCTCTTCATCTTGTCTTGAAGATGAACCACACTGGTTGGTTCAAAACGCGTTGACCAAATATTTTCAATGTAATTTTTTCCAAAAGTCTTCATAAATTAATAAACTAGTCCTAACTGTTGGAGGAACTAGTGAGTGGTCAAGTCAATTAAATTGGATTTAATTCACATGCAGTGATCAACTAGATAACTAATAATTCACTCAAAAATAACTCATGCATGTTGGTTCAGAGGAAGATCTAGTTGAGATTAGAGTCCAGGGATAATGTACTATCAGTTGTATAATTTTCAAGTTGTACAAATGGTGCATGAATTCATTATAAGGCCTATGATGGATTGTGTAGTTATGGATGGGGAATTTACCAATTAAATATGGGCTAATTCCCTTATGGATTGTGCAAGGAATTAGGGGCTTGAAAGGCAACAAAATTGGTTAAGTGTTGGCTTGAGCTGGTTTGTGAAGAAGAGAGATAAATTTTTCTTGTGCAAGAATTGTTCAGGTTGAATAAGCATTGTGTTTTCTTCTCAGATATTCTGGTTAATGCAATATAGATAGTCAGGGTTTTGATCAGCTGTTTTCCCCAGGAAAATATTGTGTTATGTCTAGTTGAAATTATTCCTTTTCTGCTTAGTGTTTTCATCGGTCAATTTTTGTTTTCGCTGATGAGTAGAGTAGATTCTTGTCTTTTGTTTTACAATATCACTTAAGATGTTGAATCTACAATAAAAATATACATGCTAAGGGTTGCCAAAGTAGCAAACACCTCTTGTTCTATATTCCCCTCTGAGAGGATTATCTGTTGGTTTCATTTTCCCTTCTTTTGAGGTCTAGAGGGATATCTAAGGGTCTCTTCTGCTTCCTTTTGTTTTTATCTTTCTTCTTTACTCTCTTCTATAGATTCTCTTTCAACCTCTTCTTCCTTCCCTTCAACCTCTTCCTCTCGTTCTTCTTCTTTCTCTTCAACTTATTATCCTTGTTCTTCAACCTCTCCTTCTTCTTCTTGGCTACCTTTGACACTATGTTTGTGGTTGATTCATGTTGTGTTAGGTTTTAGGATTATGTTTCAATGAAGGAATCCCTATCCATGTCCACAAAATCAATCCATAACATAGGGGTCCTGAGGTGGCTTAAGGAATTCATAACAATAAGCCTTATGAGGCCGTGATGGCAAATGTCTTGGTGCTTCCCTTCCATCACCCTTTGACTCATTTCAATCATGGATTGAAGGAGTAAATGTGGAATACTGAACCTGCTTGGAATTGGCAATTCTGTTTGGAACTAGTTGAAGTCGTGTTGTAGCGGTTGCAACACCCTAAAAAATTTTGTCTTGCATCCAATTTCAGAGCCTTCCTTAGTTTTTCCTTGATGATTGTAAACACTCGGGCTCATTGCATTACCACGTGTCGAGTATTTACACCCTCTTTGCTTGACCATTCACCATTCATATTTTAGCATGTTGGTAGCAATGTCATGCTTGCGGTTTTGATCTAGCTATGTTCAAGGTCTATCTTTATGTGTATAAGTTGTGTTTGCTATGTAAGAATCCATCACACTCACACACGAAGTTGTATGCAATGTTGTGCAAGTGTCATCATGGTCGTTCAATGATTTATCTTAAGTGTTGCACTTGTCGCTCTCACCCTTTAGTCAGTCACACTAAGAATGTTGTCTTGCGGTTTGAGGCGTCTTGTTGTCAAGTCATGTTGAGTGTGTTTTCGCAAGGTCATGTATACATGAGTTCAGTCACTCACACACTTAAACATTTTTCCAAAAATCTATCAACCAGACCACCCTCCATCGGTTGGACCTCCACTAAGTTGGACTGTGCAGTCTCAGCCCTCAATGACCAAGTATTGTTGCCCAAAATTGTACAAAGATTTAGACTTCCCTCCAGGCAGTCTGTACTACATAATCCTAGAATCAACTTGACTGATTGTCACCCAAAACAATGCAGAAGTTTCCCAGGAAGCCATCTCATTTTTTGCTTCCCGCAAGCCTATCTATCAAGCCTCCCACTAGTCATTCAAAGAATTTGACTTAAGCAGTGACCTAGGGCTGCACTCATCCCCAAAACTATGCAGAAGCTGATAGCCTGCCTTCTTGCATTGCCTGAAGAAAAATTGTGCAGACAAGAGGGACAAGTACTCGCTACCTGTTACTACATTGTCTCTCGAAATTGTAAAATTTTGTCAATCAGTGCGCCTGCGGGCCTGCTTGCCACTCCTCCTTAAAATTGTGCGATTTTCATGGACAATCCACCTGCTGCCAGACACCCCACTTAGCTTGCATATTGTGCACATATTTCCTCCATGATTGCCTCCCAGATATGTACAGTTCTGACCTGTAAGCTCCTACATCCTGCTCCTGGCCTCTTCTAGAAATTTGCGTAGTTTTCACTACCAGTGCCTCCTGCTTCCCGCATTGTCTTCCTCGGAAAGACTGTGAAATTATGCCTTCCAGCTAAGCTAGATCTTGTAGATGTCACTACTATCCCAAAATTCTCAACCCAACCTCTTATTGAGATTTGAGTAATTTTTCTCGACAGTGCCCCGGAGCCTCACATCCCAGCATGAAATGTGCTCTGAGTAGTTTTAGAGCCTTGTCCTCTCTCCCGGTCACCCGCACCCAAAAACGAAATATGATGCATCATGGTAGACTAGGGGATTTCTGGATTTGACGTTGTTTCATCATGAGTGACTAAAAAGATAATTACATGGATGAGACATGGCGCAACGATGAATGGGATGAACAAGGAGTGCATGCTAGGAGACTTGTTTGCGAACACATGAACACATGAAGCATGCCAAGTACCAGTGAAGGGGATACATGCACATGCAACACCAAGCAATCACCAAGACCATCAAAGACTCTGTACACCTTTCCATGTGAAGGTGAAGCTATGATACACCAAGAGCACACTCATCACTCAACAACACAACAACTCAACATGGACACCACCATCAGCATGAACATACCAACATTGTCATGTCGAGTCGTGTCATGAGTCATCTTGAACACATCACTATTGTGGGCCATACTGTTGTAATCAATGTAACGTAACATAGATTCCAAGAGACCCACATATGAAGTTGAAGAGTCATGTCAGTTCAAGATTCATTTAAGTCAAACATTCATGAGGGAAGTCGAAGAGTCACAAGGGTCAAGTTCAACGTTGGCTATATATACCCCTCATTTGTACATGCAAAGGACTTTTCTCCTTGTCTCCTCCCACATAGCCTTGAGAGTATGTAGTCTTTTCTTTGAGGAGTGAGCAATGGATCCAACACCCCACTATTGGGGTTAGTGATGTATGGTGTATGGATGTGTCTTGGAAATTTGCTTAATTCAGAAGCCTGTTAACAGGCCAACACGTTTTCACACATGTATTGCATTCGTTTGTAAGACTATTCTTTGGACGCTTGTAATGCATGTTGCTTTCACCTATACTAAGATAGTTGAATTATTTTGGTTGTTTTAGTGCATATGCTATTGGAAATGTGTTGTATCAATTGTTATCATTGTATTTCCCATGTGGAATACTCTGTAGGAAACTAGAAATATTCATTATTGTAAACTTGTTATAACGACTGTTGAACTCATGTAGAATACTCCACTAGGTGTTCTACATGCTATCTGTTCACTTTGTATTTGTGGTTGTCGTATTCCTGTGGATTACTCCACCGGAAGCCGAAAGTTGCATAGGTCCTTTGTGTTGTTTTTCCCTATTGGGACTATTCCCTTTTGACTTGAGACTCACTCTCACCCTCTCCCTCTACAGTGAAAGAACTTAGACACAAGTTACACTAAGCACTCACAAGGCACACAATCTTGTTGTTTGAAGACTAGGTATACCACTCTCATGCATTGACAAGCAAGAGCTAAGCCATATCTTTAAGATAATGGCAACTGAGCCATCATATCAGATGGGACTCCTACACCAAACAGTGTGAGGTCTAGTTGGGACTTTATAACAGGGAGATCCCCTGAATTTTGGTGGGTCTATGACCGTCAACATTTTTGGCTCTAGAAGGAGGGATGCTTACCCCCACTCTTCAATCCTTTGGTCAATGAAGTAACACACATGCCATCTCACCTACGTGCAACTCTGAATTTGTTTACTCCTCACCTCCTAGATGTGAACAAAAAATTTCATATTAGCACCTCCGCTCTGTCTGTCCCATCACCCATCATTTTTCCAAAGCAATCAGACTGATCCTAGGAATACAATATCTTCCATACGCATCAAAGAATACAAAGACCACTCCCACATGATTTATTGTATCATCAGTGGAAGTAGTTCTTGACACTCTCGAAGGTCTAGAAGAAGTTGTTGAGAATGGAGAGGAACCTCCAGTGTTCCGACAGGGTGAACAAGACACCCTCATGATGTTTGGCTTGGGATCTGTTACCGGTTGCAGAGGAGAAGGAAGTGGAGGAGGTGGAGGCAGAGATGAACCAACCAACTTAGAGGTGGAACCATCATATTCTGAAGAAGAGTTGGAAAACGAAGAAGAAGAAGACATGACTGACCAAAACTTGGAATGGATAACTTAGGGACCATTGGCTCTCCCAGGTGCTTTGCACAAGATGCCAAAGTGTTCATAGAGGATGTACTTCTAACTACAACTATAGACACTCGAGGTACGATATGACGATGTTGCATGTAAATTATTTCCATGTACCTTGGATGGCCGAGCAGTGGTATGGTATCACAACCTTCCTGTCAACTCCATCCAGAACTGGGGTATGTTCAAGAGAATTTTTTTTGAAAATTTTGTTGATGACAAGACCAATGCCATGTTGCTTAAAGAGTTATGTAGTCTCAAGATGGAGTCGAAATAGAAAGTGAAATACTTTAGTAAGAGGTTTTTACACATCTTGAACATGTTTTTAGTAGACACAAAACCTCATGACTCCATAAATGTCGATTATTACATGTCTGCACTAGAAATCAATATTGCGTAGTCCATCAAGTGAGCTGCGAAACCAATGTTGAAAATTGTGAAGAGTTGATGCTATGGAAAAGGACCTACACGTGATTGGAGTCATCAAATATGATTTACTAACAAAAGACTCCAAGGACACAAGCAGGAGGCCCCATGCTGCTGCGAGTAAGGGGAAAGACATGGAAGCAAGTGACATCGAAACCCTTACTCTTCTTGTCAAGACCTTAACAACAAAGGTGTATGAATTAAAGAAATGAACGGTCGATACATCTACTAGCAGAAAACCTCCCAAACAACAGAACATGAACGTGTCATTAGGAAACAACAAACTTCCCAGCTAAAACTGTGCAAAGTTCTAGCTCAGTGTTCCAGACAGAAATGTGCGCGGACACTGATTTTTTCTTATTCCATGAAGACCATCACACGGAAAGGACTTGTCTAGATTGGAAACGAGTTGTAGAGTCGATGTACAACGATATGAAAAACGTGGTAAACAATGTGAAGTGTAAACTAGAAGGTGAAGATGATGAAGAAGATGCTGCATCTGATGAGGAACTAGGTGTTGGGAAGGTGCTCAACATGTATCAATACACACATGCAACATAGATAATGAACAATGAGAAGCAATGACCAAAGAAAATGGTCAATACAATCTCAGAAGTCAAAGTGCTCCCTTTACTGTTGGGGAGTTGTAAGGAAAGATTGAACTGATTAGAAAGGTTGATCTACCAACCATCCCAAAGCAGAAAGCATAAAGCAAGCCCATGAAGATAGCTGCAAACAAGAGTATGTCCATGAATAGTAAACTTCAGAACGCTCTGCCAGACAGTACAAACATGAGTCTAACCCTGCAAACCATGGTGAGTTTACCCTCTCTTGACTACAATATTGGGGAAGATATGAAGAAAAATCATGCAAAAATCTCCTTATTCAAGTTAGCTAAGCTCAAGGGTCAACGAGATATTCTGTTGTGCACATTGGGGAAACCATCCACAGACAGCACAACCTCTACCAGCAAGGGAGCAAGAACATCTCCTGGTTCACTCACAACTGTGCTCAACACACTCCAGATGGAAGAAGAAAACTTTGTTTACTCTCCATTCTTTCCCTCATTTGAAATTTTTAGTTGTAATTTTCAAAACTATTTGGTTGACTCTAGTGCATCAGCTAACATCATTCCACTCTCCATTTCCAAGAGGATCAATGTGCAATGGAGCAAGACATCTACGCAGATCATCCAACTATATCGAACATGCATACCAGCCATTGGTAAACTACGAGGTATGATCATCTGGTTATCTCATGATGACCGTGTTCACCAATGCATCAACATCGTCATTATGGACATACCAGAAGCATATGGCTTACTTCTTAGCAGAGATTGGTACAACAAGTTGAATGGGTACTTTTCCACAGACTAGTCACACTTATGGCTTCCACACAAGGGAAAAAGAAATCAGATCTGAGTGTTATCCGAGGGATACATGAAACATAATTTCACTCCCATCAATGGTGAGAACGAATTGTTGGATTTCGCGGAACTCATGTTCGAAAACCGTCTCTTGGAAACACATCTGGGGTTTTATCTTGCAGAGCCAGCTCCAACCTCACTAGACACGCAGTTGGGTCTCCTTCCTTGACTAAATGATGGCAATGAAACATGTACAGTACATTGTAATACTAGTAGTAGTTGCAGTAGCAGTAGCAGCAGTAGTACTAGCGCATCAAGCGGTCCATGTACAGATGAGTTATGGACCATGTATTTTGATGGGTCAAAGACACAGGATGGATCTGGAGCTGGGTGTGTCTTGATATACCTTAAGTAAAGGAAACACTTGATCTCAAGCCACTTGGAGTTTGAGTGCATGAACAACATTGCTGAATATGAAGCACTCATATTGGGCTTGCACAAAGCCATTAGCCTCAATGTTGTTGTGCTAAAAGTGGTAGGTGATTAAGAAATTGTGGTACGATAGGTGCGTAACACCATACACTCTTCGTCACCCCATCTCAAAAGTTATCAACAAGAGGTATGGTGATTGATCTCTAACTTCCAAGCTTTCAATATCATTGCTATGCCAAGAATGTGTAATGCACCTGCCAATGCCTTAGCTAATGCAACTACTAGGATGAAATCGCTAAGGGATAGGTTTATCGTTGAAATTTTGTAAGCCTTCTATCCCTGATAACACAAATAATTTATGATTTTTTTATGATGATCAACAAATACTTCACTTCATGGCAACACTGAGGTATTCAAGGATGCAACAATTGACGAAGATGAGCACGATCAGTCTCTGCAAGCTGCAACTGATGAAAATAAAGGAAACCTCATCCCCAAGGGTGTGGTATCTCTCGAAAAGGTCTATGACTTATAGAACCAATTTCAAGGGCCAAGGAACAACAAAACCCACAACTCCACCATGATGAATGAATAGATCAACTTGGTAACAAAACAAGATCCGAAGTTCATCAATCTCAGTGTGTGTTGCACACCGTAGGAGCGACAAGTCTTTGTCCGCTTGTTCAAGTAGTACCCAGATGTGTTTGCGTGGACATACGATGATATGAAAACATATTACACACCAATAATCCAACATGTTATTCCAATCAAAGAAGGGGTCAAGCCATTTCAGCAAAAGCTGAGAAAAGTACATCCGTCACTTGAACCCCTCATATAGAATGAACTGACTAAGCTGTTGGACACTTAGATCATTTACAAAGTTTGTCAATCTATGTGGGTTTCTAACTTAGTTCCTGTACATAATAATTCTGGGGAGATCTTCTTATGCATCGATTTCTGAAACCTGAACTATGCCTCAGACAAAGACAACTACCCTATGCCATCGATGGAACATGTTTTACAGACAATATCTGGAGTGGAAATGTTTTCTCTGCTCGATGGCTTTTTGGGATACAACTAGGTTTTGGTAGTGGAACCTGATAGGTTGAAAACTACCTTCCATACCAAGTGGGGTACATTCACCTAAAAAAGAATGTCATTTTGGGCTTGTGAAAGCAGGCGTAACATTTCAGCGCACCATGGACATTGTCTTCCATGGACTTATCAGACAAAGCATACTGGTTTACCTTAACGACGTGACTATATTTTCCAGAAAAATGATCATACCACATATGCCATTTGAAGAAGATATTTGAGAGATGCTGAAAATATGGGATATCCTTGAATCCCAATAAAAGTGTATTTGCAGTGTCTGAGGGGAACCTCCTTGGGCACATTATTGTCAGAAGTGGGATCAAGGTTAATCCAAACCGAGTTCAGACGATTACAAAGATTCCTCACCCAGCTAACAAGAAAGCCATGCAGTCCTTCTTGGGAAAGATCAACTTCCTCACGAAGTTCATCTCGGATTATGCGTAGATAGTGAGACCTATGCAAGACATGATCAAGAAGGATGCGGTCTACAACTAGGGTAAGAAGGAAAATAATGCATTCACCCATATCAAGCAGGCTATAGAAGACGTGCCTACACTTTATAGCCTAGAATTTAACAAGGATTTATTTCTATACACCTTCGCCTCCGAAAATTCACTTGCTTCATCACTTAGTAAAAAGGATGAGCTGAATGATGAACATCCCATCTCTATCATGAGTGCAAGCACTCAAGGACCCAGACTCAACTACCTCGCCATCGATAAACAAACATAAATACTATATAAGGTGGTGAAACACTTCAGTCCATACTTGCTAAAGAACCATTGCGTAGTTTTTGTGCCACACCCAACAGTATGATCACTTCTTGTTCAATAAGAGCTGGTTGAAAGATCTGCGAACTTGATGATAGGCTTGCAAGAGTATGATCTTGACATCAAGCCAGTTCACACTGTCAAGGGTCATGGTTTCTGCAAACTCATAGCCGAACCAGTCCATGCACAAGATGAAGAAGAAGAGCTCGCTGGTTGGGAGCAAGAAATCAAGATGTACGATGTAGAGCCATCACAACCCACTTCATACGGAAACTCTTGGTACGAAGATGTGTGATTGTACCTTAAGCATGGCACCATACCCTCCCACTTATCCATGAGATAGAAGAGGGAAATTCACCTCAAATCATAACCTTATCAGTTGGTGCACCGAGTTCTTTGTAGAAACCACAACAACAAAATTTTGCTCAGGTTTCTGGAGGCACATGATTCAGAGAAGGTCTTGCATGATCTGCATGATAACCAACTGGGGGTCACATCGCGGGGAACACCACTGTGCACAAAGTCATGCAAGCCAGTTTCTACTAACCCACATTATTCAAGGATGAACATGCTTATGCCAGCAAGTGCCTGATCTGTTAGCAATGTGATGACAAAACACGAAGGTCAGCAGCCCTGCTGCACCCTGTTGCAGTGAGTGAACCATTTCAATAGTGGGGCTTAGACATAATTGGGGAATATTCCCACATTTGTCAAAATAGCACCACTACATCTTGACAGTGAAATATTACTTCACGCGGTGGACAAAAGCAATTTTTTTTAAGCAAGTGAATGACCAGTAAGTCATCAGCTTCCTTCAATAGAACATCATCTCACAATTTGGCATTTCGGTATCACTTGTTTTTGAAAATGCACTTACTTTTTGTCTTTAAAGATTTATGATTTTTCATTGAAATATGGTATCGTTCTTAAACACTTAGCTAACTAATACCCATAGGGAAATGGTCTCACTGAATCTACAAATAAAAACCTCATCCACATCATCAAGAAGACAATTTACTCTAAACAACGTAACTGCCACTCTACCTTGACGAATGCCTTATGGGATGATCCAGTATCACCCAAAAACTTTCTGAAAAATTTGCAATACTTCTTGGTTATGGGAAAGAAGCCATCCTCTCACCAAACAATTACTTTCTTGCTCTCTAATTGTCCCAAGAATCCCAAGGCAAGCCATGTCTGTTAGTTCAACGTAGAATGGATACAATTCACAAGTTGTAGGAAGAAAGAATGAAAGAAAAAGAAAAATTCACACTCCACCGAAACTGTATCAAGAGATGGTTCGACAAGAAGTCTATATGGAATGCTAACTTCGACGTGGGTGACTTAGACTTGAAATGGTACAAACCCCATGAAGACAAAGGAAAACATATGAAGTTCGATTCCATATAGATTGGTCGATACATTGTTCAAGAAAAGCTTCACCCACACACATATCATATGCAATCACTTGATGGGAGGAATGACAACCTTCCTGTCAACAACAAAGACTTAAAGCATTATTTTCAGTAACCCGGGGTCATGCCCTGAACCATGTACATAGTTTGTTTACTTCTTGTTGTTTTTTTGTCTTCTTTGCTATTTTTTGATTCGTTTTGTTTTGTTTGCTTAATATCATGATATTTTTGGTTTTTACAATAAGTCTTGTCCTCTACTGAGTTTTCGCTTTTGAACGAGTATGTGATTGAGATCCAAAGAGTCTTGTGACATTGCAAAACTTGGCCTGTCTTGTGTCATTATTCTCTATGCTTGGTTGTAACCTTCGGCGGATGAAGTCTTGACGAAAAATACACACTGTCTGTAAGAGAAGCTTTGGTCCAACCATGAACCTGTGTCCACACTGGAAAACCCCATGCCTATACTCAGTCTTCTTCTCTATGTGTTCAAGCTCATCCAACTAGTAGAAATAGAGAAGGGGAAATATAAACGAGAAAACCTAAATCAGAGGTCTTACATGCTTCTCTAAAGGAACAACCTCTTCTGCTCTCAATAAGTCGGGATCCCTCTTCCACCCCAAAAATAAATAAGTTCCTATGCACAATACTATTTTCAAAAATACAAAGGCGAGAAAGGCTTCTTGCGTAGAGAGGTGAAGCATGAAACTCCACCGGGATACTGACCAGGCTCACTGATAGTGTAGCAATGCATGTGTTCCTGCATGACTCTATCTGGGCACTATCCAGGCCTGCTGGCAGTGGAGAAACACCAGAGATGAAAACTTATAATTTGAAAATTCTTAACTCATGAGCCAAACTACCCTTCCCAATTTTGAAACACTGTGATCAAGTTGAAACTTGTATTGTTTTTGATTGAGTTAAAAAAAGGTGAACCATGTCTGTCCATGGGGTAAGTGGGGAAACCGAAGTAACCCTCACAACGATTCAATACTCCCTAATCGACCAAGGCCACGTGCTGTCAATGAACCGAAACAAATAAGCTGGTATTCAACCAGTGTGTCGCAAAGTGTTGTAGTGGCTACAACACCCTCCAAAATTTTGGCCTGAATCCAATTTCAGAGCCTTCCTTGATGATTGTAAGCTGTCGGGCTCATCCCATGAGCTTGTGTCGAGTATTACACCCTCTTTTCTTGACCATTGATTGGTCGCCTTTTAGCATGTTGGTTGCAATGTCATGCTTGCGGTCTTGTTCTGGCTATGTTCAAGGTCTTTCTTTGTGTGTACAAGTTCTATTCGCTATGTAAGCATCTGTCGCACTCACACATGAAGTTGTATGCAATGTCATGCAAGTGTTGTCGTGGTCATTCAATGATCTATCTCAAGTGTCGCACTTGTCTCTCTCACCATTTAGTGAGTCACATTGAGTATGTTATCTTGTGGTTTGAGGCATCTTGTCATTAAGTCATGTTAAGTGTGTGTTCACAAGGTCATGTATAAACGAGTTCACTCGCTCACACGCTGAACCATTTTTCCAAAAACCTGTCGACCGCACCACCAACCATCGATCAAACATCCACTGAGCTGCACTACGCAGTCTCAACCCTTAGTGACCAAGCATTGTTGCCCAGAATTACGCAGAGCTTGAGGCTGCCCTCCAAGCAGTCTACACTACACAATCCTGGAATCAACTTGACTAATTGTCACCCAGAACAACACAAATTTTTCCCAAGAAGCCATCTCAGTCTATGCTTCCTGAAGGCCCATCTATTAAGCATGCTACTGGTCAACCAGAGAATTTGACTTAAGTAGTGACCCAGGGCTACACTCACCCCCAAAATTGGACATAAGCTTCCAGCCTGAATGCTTGCACTCCCTAAAGAAATTGTGTAGACAAGAGGGAAATGCACCTCCTGCCTGTCACTGTACTGCCTTTGGAAATTATGCAGTTTTGTTGGTCAGTCCCCCTTCTGGAATGCTTGCTACTCTTGAAAATTACGCAGTTTTCATAAACAATCCACCTCCTGCTAGAAACCCCGCTCATCCTGGAAAATTCGCATATATGTCCGACATGAATGCCTCCATTATATGCATAGATCTAACCAGTAAGCTCCCACAACCTGCTCCCAACTTGCTATGGAAATATGCACAGTTTTCACTGTCAGTGCCTCCTGCTGCCCACACTGCCTTCCTTGGAAAAACTATGCAATTTTGCCTCCCAGCTAAGCTAGATTCTGCAGATGTCATTTTTGTCCTAGACTACTCACCCCAACCTCTTAGTGACCTCTGCGTAAATTTTCTTGACAGTGCCCCAGAGCCTTACATCCCAGCTTGAAATGTACTCTGCGTAGCTTCAGCACCTTGTCCTCTCTCCCGGTCACCTGCACCTGAAAAAATGATGATGCATCACGGTAGACTAGGGGATTTCTGGATTTGATGGAGTCTTGTCATGAGTGATTGCAAAGCCAGGTACATGGATGAGACATGGTGCGACGACGAATGGGATGAACAAGGAGCACATGCTAGGAGACTTGATCGCAAATGGATGAACACATGAAGCATGCCAAGTACCAATGAAGGGGATACATGCACATGCAACATCAAGCAAACACCAACACCACCAAAGACTCCACACACCTTATCACGTGGAGGTGAAGCTATGATACACCAAGAGCACACTCATCACTCAACAACACAACAATTCAGCATGGACACCATCATCAGCATGAACATACCAACAGTGTCATGTCGATTTGTTTCATGAGTCATCTCGTCCACATCACTACTGTGGGCCATACTGTTGTAATCAATGTAATGTAACGTGGAAGTCCAAGAGACCCACATAAGAAGTTGAAGATTCATGTAAGTCAGACAGTCATGAGGGAAGTTGAAGAGTCACAAGGGTCAAGTTCACCCTTGGCTATATATACCCCTCATTTGTACATGCAAAGGACTTTTCACCTTGGCTCCTACCACATAGCCTTGATAGTCTGTAGTCTTTTCTTTGAGGAGCGAGCAGTGGCTCCAATGCCTGGCTATCAGGGTTAGTGATGTATGGTATATGGATGTGTCTTGGAACTTTCGCTTAATTCAGAAGCCTATTAATAGGCCAACATCTTTTCACACATGTATTGTATTCGTTTGTAAGACTATTCTTTGGACGGTTTTAATGCATGTTTCTTTAACCTGTACTAAGATAGTTGAACTATTTCAGTTGTTTTAGTGCATATACTATTGGAAATGTGATGTATCAATTGTTATCTCTATCTTTCCCTTGTGGAATACTCTGCCAGACACTATATAGATTCATTCTTTGAAAATTATTATAACAACCGTCGCACTCGTGTGGACTACTCCGTTGGGTGTTGTACGTGCTATCTGTTCAATTTGTGTTTGTGACTGCCACATCCGTGTAGACTACTCTGCCAAAATATGCACATATCCTATTGTGTTGTGTGTCTCTAACTGATTTGGGACTATTCCCTTTCTATTTGAGACTCACTCTCACCCTCTCCCTCTACAGTGAAAGAAATTAGACACAAGTTACACTAAGCACTCACGAGGCACATGAACCTTGCTGTTTGAAGACTAAGTATACCACTCTCATGCACTGACAAGAAAATGCTAAGGCATATCTTTACGATAATGTTAACCGGGCCATCATACCGTATGGGACTCCTACACCAAATGGTGTGAGGTCTAGTTGTGACTTCATACCAGGGAGATCCACTGAATGTTAGCGGGTCCAACACTATCAGCAAGCTACTACAACAACACCAAAAATTTTGGGCATATTCAAAATTTCAGGTCCCCGCCTCTTCTATCCTTAGACCATTAGGGTTACAATCAATTTTTGGAATTGGTCAATCTCCCCATGACCCTTTCCTATTAAAACCTAATCGGTGTACCCACTCACATGATGCATGTCATCTTTGCCCTTCTTGACTTACCTTTTAGATTGCCTTATGATTGCATTAGGGTTTTAGAGCATTTATTATTATATGCACCTACTAGCCTCTTTTCTCTACCATATGCATTGTAATTAAATTAAGACATCTTATATTAATGGTAAAGGCATCAATCAAGCTTCATTTGGGTTGTAAAATGTTATCTTTCCTATGCATCTTTAAAATCCTAAATTGACACGATTAGGGAACCAACCATGCCTTGGATTGATCCTCACCCTCCATAATGCATACTCACAAATGATTTTAAAGAGTTGGACTCTAATTGTGTCATCTCCATGAGTAGCATATAATGTCAAAGTTTCTTACAATTTGCAGGCCCATTAAAGTGCCCAAATGTTGAGTTGATTTTCGGATTTGAGCATCTCATCTTTTACCTGTATAATTTATTTGTACTTATACTTATAAATAGTGAGTCCATACAGGTGACGAGAGTTTAGATGGTGGAGGAATAACCTGTTATAGAGTTTTAATAACCCAACATTTCATGACTGCCGAGTGAGTCCATCCTCGGGGCATACGTCAATAGATTAAGAAGATATTAATGATATATCCAGAGCTAATCTTACATGTATATATATGGATTATGTAGAGGAATAATATAATAGATTTAGTAGGCCATAATTTAAATAGTTTAGTAATATATTAATAAATTGGAAATTTAAACATTAGGTTTTTAGTTTAATAATTCATTATAATACATCGTTTTAATATAATTTTTTAGTGTTAATTAGTTATGATTTATTATCTTATTTGATTTATGAAAGTTTTATTACATTATTTAGTTCTAAATTTATGGATTACTTGTAGGATTATAATTATTAAAAATTTATTAGAATGTAAATTTTTTTTTTTTTGCATCATTATATTAGATTAATACAGAAATAACATATATAAATAATTATAAGAGATATAATTAAAAGTGAGGATTGTTTTGTTGGATTTAATAAAAGGAGAGGATTGTTTTGTTAGATTTAATCTATTTATTTATGAATTAAATTAAGGTTAATTAGTCGTTTTTATTTTTTCAATTGTTTAATATGACGAACTATTATAATCAAAGGAAATTTCATTGAGAAGTGTTTTGATGGAATTATATATTTAATAGGATGATCTTTTATAAGAGAATGTTAGATTAAATTCAGAAATTGATTATTATCTTATATGAAAGAGGATTTAAAGAAATAATGAAAATATATAAAGGAAATAGAATGATCAGGGGTTAATTTATTAGAAGGGATAAGAGTTAATCACTCATTTTTTAGGATTTCAAATAAAGTTTTTCATGTGTTTCTTAGTTTTAATCCATTGTCACGATTCAAATTGTTCTTTCTTTTTTCTATTTCTATGGCTTCCTTAATTTTCCTTTTAAGATAATGGTCCTCTTTTTTAATTAGTTTGGCTTGTTCCATGCAGATATAATGAGAGGAAGAGTGAACATGTTCCACGAAGGAAGATTTTGAGGTCCTTTCTCTTCTTAAGTCAACTGCGTGTTCTTTGATTCTGATGTTGAAAGACCTACCTATTTCACCTATGTATTCTGCCGCATGAACAAGGAATAATATAAACACCCTTTTGTAGGTTAGGGTTTATGGGGTATTTCATGGAGTTAAATACTTGAGATACATTAATATTGTGTTTCTTAAGAATTTTAGTAATTTTGTCAGTGGTGCCTTTTATGTACAAAAGGGAGACTTTAGGAGTGAATGGTGAATTTTGATCTATGTTGTTATTGTTAATCTTGCTTAGGGATTGGTTCATGGCTTTCTTAATGGTGTTCTTATTATAACCATTTAGTTCAAATACCTTGTGAAGATGGTCAAGTTCATAGTTTAGATGGTCAGGATCAGATATTCTAGCAGCCTTAGTGCTTAGGGTCCTTATGATGCCAATTTTCTGTTTAGGGTGGTGATGAGAATTGGCATGCAAATACCTCTCTGTATGAGTTTTCTTTCTAAAGACTTGGAAACCAAGCATTCCTTCTTTTTTAGTTAGAAGGATATCTAGAAAGGGAAGTTGATTATTAGTTTCAATTTTGATGGTGAATTTTATATGGTCAAAGAGACTATTTAAGTGATTGAGGAATAGGTTTAGTTTTTCTTTCCCATGGCTCCATTTGGCAAATATGTTGTCAACATACCTTTTCCATTATGTAGGGGTATATGGAAATGAATTAAGGGATTTTTGTTCAAAATGCTCCATGTAGATGTTGGCAGTTATGGGGGATAGAGGAGAGCCCATAGCCACTTCATGGGTCTGTTCATATTTTTTACCTTTGAAACTGAAGTATGAGGATTTTAAGCAAAGCTCCAGAAGGTCCACAATTTCTTTATCAGTTTCTGTAATTATACTCTCACCTCCAAATGAAACTATTTTCATTGTGTTAATTATTTATTCTCCCTTTTTTACAAGGACTTAAATGGAGTTGCATTGGGAACATTTTGAACAATAAGTAGAAAAGACACCACTTATGGAGGAAAGATTATTTAATATAAATATTGACTTCATAAGGCGTTGTATAGAATGACATTCCGCAAGACAATGTGTATTATTGATACATGGAATGATGGGTATTTATTATAAATGAACATGTTTCATGCCATTCAATTTCAATATAATTGTTGCCAAGAATAATTAAAAGTCGAATTGCCACCATATAATCAACACACCCTCCAAATCGATGCATGGAGCACACATGGTAAAGGGTGTGGAAAATGTGTTTAAAGGTTTCCATTAGATACTTAAGGGATGTTTAAAGGTAAAAATGTTTCGAGGACCATGTTTTAATGACACATAAATTGTTTTGAAGACCATGAACCAACATGCGCATAAAGCAAAATCCATATGAATACATGCCTACATTGAATACCTGATAAGCTGCAACAAGGTAATGAATATTGTGGTGTGTATTTAAAAGAGGGTATTTACTCCATTGTGATAACTATGGACATGGTAGATGCATACGATTTGGGTTTGATGCCCATGCATAATCAAATGGAGATGGAACTAAGGGACTCTATCCCAAGTTGAGCAACTACCGCCAAGAATGTCATGACGAAACCCAACACCAGTAATATGTGCATGTAATATGTAGAGTGCGATAACACTATTATAAAATGGGACATTATTTGGCTCTAACCTATTGTTAAAGTAGTGTTATCATCCTTGTGGAATAAGAATGTTATGACCATGAAGGTGAAGCTAAAATCATACTTGGCAATACGTTGGTGACCAAAATTAACATACTCGAGCAATGGGAGCATATCCAACAATGCTTGACCAAATGTAGAAGTTGTTAGCATTTCCATTAAACAATTGTTTGGATTAGCGCATATGTTGGAATATGTAATCGGTGCTTTGTGTGAACAACATTACCCTATTTTGAATAATGATGAAAAGTGATATAAGGACAATCCCTCACATCCATCGCAAATGAATGATGTTGAGATTCTGCCTTGAATAAGATAAATGCAAGAACAACTGTCGACTTCACCAATATTTCATGGTCATAATAATGGAGGATGTTGAAAAGTCCCAACAGTAAAATATCAAAATGGTACCAATACATATCATAGAGTAATCCATGATAACATGAGCGCTTTAGAACCACAAGCTCTTGTTGATGGGTTTTTACCTGCACAAAATGACATGCACTCAATATTTCATGTACATGCAAAAATAAGTGGCCCTTACACTGGTAATGAGGGAGAAGAGAGTGCGCGGTTTCAATCCATGAAAGTTAAAGTTTAAACGTTGAGAGATACTAGGTGGAATTATTCTTATTTGCTAATGCTACCGGAAGATCCAACCACCTCTATTTCAGAAGGAGATGATCTTCTACTTGTGATAGCTACACTAGGGAACACATTAGAAGGATATGGAATTTCTATCAACAACACTAGTCTTTGTGTTTCTCTGTGGCTTCGCCACCTTGAAGATGACACTGAATGTTTCATTGAGGGGACAAACCAACCTTATATACTATCACAATAGATGATGTTGACGCATGGTAATTCTCATCTATACATATGGCTTGAATGATCGCACTACCATTCCTCTACAGATCTATGAATAGTCCCTCCCCTGTCAAGTGTGTAAGTCACATGATTGCATTTCAACACCTAAGGAAAGCCTCCAAGAAGTGAGATTGGGCCAACTCGTGGCTGTGAGACCTCCAGTAAGTCACACCTCCACCCAAGTCACAGGGTCACATTTCAACACCTCACACAAGCCTCTATGAAGTGTGATTTGGACAACACGCGACTATACAACCTCTGGGAAGTCACACCTCCACGCAAGTCACAGGGTCACATTTCAACGCCTTAGGCATGCCTTTAGGAAGTTTGACTTGGAAAACACATGACCGTGCGACCTCCAATAAGTCGCATTTCCACCCAGGGTTGTTGGATCACATAATTGATTTCATAAGAATTAGTGGCTAGTTGGACATGCCATCTTTTAAAACTATGCAATCCCTACAAATCACTCTCCTTGTTGAAATATCCATTGGTCACAATTTATTCCATGAATCTCTCTCTCTCTACCTACGACGTTCTCTGTGCATTCAACACGTGACCTACATTGTTTCAAGAGTGTGACCTATCTCAGACTAGGGAATGTCAATTATGCATAACGCTTGGGGCTACTACATATGCAAGGAGCATTGATATTGTATATAGAGGGTCTAGATCACATGATTATGAGAAGGAAGGTCACATGGAGGGATGTTGAAATAAGTTTCTGGGAAGTGACCTTTACACTACTATAAAGAGATTATGTTAGTTGCCTTTTGGTGATTGGATCCAACGTTGCTTGTCATATTATGTCAATAAATGCAAGCATAATCACATTGTCAAACTAAAAATGGAAATGAATTAAAAGCTCTATGGCCAAAGTTGATGGTTGGTTAATGAAAAGAAGAAGAAACTACCTCTTATATCATATGTGCCTTCTTCTATAATCGATGATGGTATTTCACATTCAAGAGTTGGAAATAGTGGTCCATCCATATGAATTTTTTTACTAGTATGGTCTGACCATTCTTCTGTAGGTATGAAGCATAATTCATGCCCAAAAGTGAGCTTCAGAGAGTTTGGTGATCTGTATTAAAGTGACGCTTCCAAAAACTTGAAAGGAGAAAGATAGTTCCTAATACACATGTGTCCTACTAGTTTTCCTTTCCAAGCCCTAATTTAGAAAGCATTGAAATGCAATGGTTGTTTTCAAAGATGACTGAATCTAAGGAAAACTAATCAATTTCACTTACAAGTTATCCTCACACCCTTATCCAAAGCATCAATTGGGAAAAATTGATTTGTGAAAGTAGGGAATAAGTGAGGGGTGTGTTTGATATGATCAAACTCGTAAAGGAATGATATGGAACAAGGAATTATGACACAGATGAGTGGGATGTTCCTTTATGGATTTCCCCAGGGAAAACCATATTAGTACATTCCCTTGAATCGAAGATGCCTATGGAAGCTAGCGAAATGAAACTAAATTTGACACTTTCCTCTAGATAATAACAATCCATAGACGAAACATGTTTGAGGAAGCTTGGGATGACAGTTCAAGGCCACTTACTCTACAATGCCATAGCACGAGAAATCACAATCTAGGGGTCCAAAGTTAAATTTTATTCTTCATGTTTATTTTTACATTTATAGTACTGTTCTTTTATTATCAATGTGTATAGCTATTGTAATTTTCTTGCAGGGTGAAGAAGGATGAGAATGTCAACCTATGGGAGAGAGATAGGGTTTCTCACAAGAAGTTGTGCAACTAGGGTATCCATTAACAAGAAATATGGCTTCATACAAGCTTCAAGAACCATTTAGAAAGATCGAAGGCATGGCATCGATGTTGGTTGAATGTAAAGAAGGAGAAACAACCTATGAAAGTATCCATATCATTGAAATAATGTTAGCAACAATGATTCTATGGTTTCTAATAACCCTCAATACTCTCCTCATGTCTTCTTTTCTATCACCATGTGAATGTTTGTCATCTTAATGCCAAAAACCATGATGAGATGAATTAGGCATTTAATAGTTGTTGATTATAATAGAATAGTGAGGAAGATCAAGAGTCATGCGGCTAGATGAAAGGTCACAAGAGGAGGTGAAAGGTCATCCTCCCTACTCCTATAAGTATGTCCTGATGCCTCATTTGAAATAGGGGACTTTTGCACTTGATTTGGGCTACGATTAGATAACTGATTTGTGCTTGAGAGCTAGAGGAAATAAGCTCTTCGTAGCTAGTAGAAGGAGATGTAGTGAGGCTAGGGTTTTGTATTGGATAATGGAAGGAGCAACCCATTATCCATTATTGGGCTTTGCTGGTTTTCAAAATATGTACTTGTATTTACAACAATTCTAATAATAAGTTATTTATCTTGCGCATTGATTTCCATGCTTTTAAGCTTGGTTATATTGGCTCTTTAGTATTTTCATTGTGGTTGTATGTGTGCTTTCATGTGAGTGTTGGTGCACTAAGATGACTTTATAAATCAATCTTAATCCTTCATTAATATGTCAACCTAGGATTCATCTTTCTATTTCAAGGTTGTGAGAATTGTCTGTGCAATAACAATCAAAGATTGGGATGCAGGAAATTAATCCTAAATCCTAAGTAATTGTTGTAGAAATAAACAATTTCTCAACAACTCATTGACTCTATAAATTCAAATGCAAAACAAAGATTATTCTATGGTTCAAAATTGGAAAGATAAATCAATTGCAAACTACTAATATTCTAATTTCCAAAAGGAAATCAAACTGAATAATCAAATCCACACGTATTAAAGGAAACTACTCAAATCATGCTAATTGCAAGGAGCATCGAAAGCTAGAAGTAATTGCAGAAAGCATATAAGGAAAGAAAACAAAAATAATATATAAGACTTACTTTTTTGTTAATTATAAAAACAATATTAACCGAGATATAAAACTCAATCTATCTCAAACTCTAGAAGGAAAAAAAATATAAATATTTAACTGTAAAGAATAATTAACATAATAAAAATGAGCAGTAGATCTTCCAGCGACCGAGCCCAAAGCTTCTTGAAGGAATTGCTATAGAAGCTCAATACACGAATTTAATGTGAAACTCCAAGTTTTTCTTAACTGTCGAAAAGAAATTAAAAAATCACTACAACCCTTAAGGTTGAATTTGCATTCACAGTCTTGTTGGAAATTAACAATGATTACAAAAAGTTACTGTTCTTTTTCCATCTACTAGCATTATATATTCTCTATGAAATGCTAGCAAAATTGGAGCTTATCTTGAGGATCAGAAGATCCTCAGGATTTCTTGGTTGAATAATCAAATTTTCCACATCAATTTCGTGTTTTGCCTCTTGTATTTAGCTTGGCCCACATAGCTGGAATAACAACATCTTCCTTTCTTAGCACTTCTATCTTATCCAAAGGAACAACAATTTTCCAATCTAGCCATCCTGCGCATAAACAAGTGAAAACTTAGGCTTTTAATGCTAAAATCATGTAACTTGTTCAACACTACTCTTTATTTGTTTTTCACGGTCTTTCATCGAGAATATGTTCAAGACGAGCGAAAATTCATGAAAACCATATGATTAATCAAGTAAATGAGGAGGAAAAGATAACTTTTCAATGACCCAACAATGAGTAGTACGTTAATGAACTAACTTGTAACTCATTGCTTACATGTCTACTTTGAATCATTTCTTTCTTACTCCATGCCATGTCAGTTACCTATTGTGGACTAATTTTTGACTAACCTCTCGCATGTTCTTGTTCATGTATGTCTAATTGGGTTTCAGCTCACTGATCCTTATCGTGGCATACTTCTCCTTGTTATTGTTGTTGCATCCTTGTATATCATTCTGCAAGTTCTTAATCATGGGTTGGCCTCACTCCCATAATCCATGCATTTCTTCCTTGTTCTTACTTTAATGGCTACACATTCAATATTCAGGAGTGAAACATTCATGGTGGTAGATGATACCACATACCGGATGGGGCTCCTATCCCCTAGGTCAATTATAGGGCAAAAGCCCAAGTTTTGGGGCAAAAAGCCCAAGTTTTTATGTACAAAATATAAAGTCTCTGCAAATTGTGGTCACGGAGTGTGTAGATAGTTAAAGAGTAATAAAGGGTTTTACCCTTCTTTATGTAAGTTGAGTCAGATTTTTGAGGATCTACCCATGGTTTGCGGACCATGGGATTATATAAATAAGCGTGTCTTAGAGAGTCTAAGGAAAGTAATATAAGATGAAGATGAATGTAATGGGTCAATAGAGGGAATATTGTAGAAGTCTTAGAGTAGAAGGAAGGCTCTGGAGTTGTGTGCGTAGAGGCCTAGACTAGAGTCCACAACTGAGTGCGTGGACCCCTGCAGCTCAGTGTGCAGGGAAGTCTTGAGTCTATAAGCTGAACTGAATATTAATAAAGAAGATCATTGCAGAAATACCCTTGCTTATTGTTACACAAAAAATTGTCACCGTGACTTTCTACAGTTTGTGTGAGTCCATCAACACTCATACATACCTCCTTTGCAAGTCTTAAGCCTCAGCTCTTCATGTCAAGCCTTGACAATGGGAGAAAGACCTTAGAAATATCTCAAATCCTGGTTTCACACTTTCTCCTAGCATTGCCTGCGGTGCCACACCCAATGGTCATGTTTCCTGTGAACCTGACCGCTCTGTCTATTGAGTAATGGGTGCGAACCCCTATAAAAGTTAAAAAGGCATGAGTTCATTCTTAAAAACTCATCTTGGGTCACTTCTAGACACTTCTAGAAGGAATATTCGCTAGCAAGTCCACTCCATCTTGGTTCATCCATTCCATAACTAAGGGAGCTAACTCCATGATATGAGGTGCTTATCCAATTGAAGGAGGAACTTATCCCTTCAATGGTGGACTTGTAACTTCCTCCATTTGCACTATAAATTCAGGCATTGGGTTGGTTGTAGGAGGGGTTGAAAGTTGAAGATTCTTGAGGGTAAATGCTGCTGGAAATTAGACTTCCTTTTTGAGCTTGTGAGAGGAGAGATCACATACCTTTCGTTTCATTTGGGA
>APFE030951825.1:16833-27754 GCA_000404065.3 Pinus taeda | reverse complement strand
GTACCTTATATCGATATGCTTTGACCTTTCATGAAACACTAGATTCTCATAGAGCTTGATGCAACTCTGATTATTACAGTAGATACTAGTTGAGTCCATCCATTGACCAAACAAACCCACTAGCAATTTCTGAATCCAAATAGATTCGAATGTGGCAATGCTAGCTACTATGTATTATGCCTCTGCAAAACTTAGTGCCACAGACCCTGATCCAATACTGAAGCAACACCCTGAAGTTCTTTTTTGATCCACTGAAATTCCTGCCTAGTCTACAATTTTATATTCACATAAATTGACACCGCACCTTGAATATATCTCAAACCATACTTGTTACACAAAAAAATTTCAATGACTTTCTATAGTTTGTGTGAGTCCATCAACACTCATACATACCTCCTTTGCAAGTCTTAAGCCTCAAATCTTCATGTCAAACCTTGAAAATGGGAGAAAGACCTTAAATATCTCAAATCCTGGTTTCGCACTTTCTCCTAGCATTACCTGCAGTGCCGCACCCAATGGTCATGTTTCCTGCAAACCTGACCGCTCTGTCTGTCGAGTAATGGGTGCGAACCCCTGTAAAAGTTAAAAAGACGTGAGTTAATTCTTAAAAACTCATCTTGGGTCACTTCTAGACACTTCTAGGAGGAATATTGCATTGGCAAGTCCACTCCACCTTGGTTCATCCATTCCATAACTAAGGGAGCTAACTCCATGATATGAGGTTCTTATCCCATTGAAGGAGGAACTTATCCCTTCAATGGTGGACCTGCAACTTCCCCCATTTGCACTATAAATTCATGCATTGGGCTGGTTGTAGGAGAGGTTGAAAGTTGAAGATTCTTGAGGGTAAATGCTGCTGGAAATTAGACTTCCTTTTTGAGTTTGTGAGAGGAGAGATCACATACCTTTCATTTCATTTGGGAAGTGAGTGAGGCTTGTCAAAGTAGAGGAGATTCTTGCTGGACCCTGCAAGGAGCTTGTGCAACATCAAGGCAAAGGTTGTAAGGTTCTTTTATTCATAAAGTTAATACAATCAAGTTTGTTTTTCTCAATGAATTGTCTCTAATGGTTTATTTTATGAGCTCCTTAATCTTGATAATGAACATGTTTTATTATACGCAGGTATGATTTGATGTGTGTTTGCTTGTGTATGCAGGTTATTAAAAGGGAACTGCTTGGCGATGTCGGGATAAAACTGCCACAAACAAGCGTTGGACCGAGGTAGGGTCTGTTACAGCTCTTAGTATTCATTTATGAATTGAAACATGTTTAGAGAAAAGTAGATTTGCTTGTGCTCTTTGGTGCTAGATATCATTCGATACTAGGGAGATCGGTCTTGTCCCCAAGAATGATTTATCCAGTCAAAAAATTGGCGACTCTGTTGGGGACTGGTTTGGTTTGGTTTTTGATCTGTCTTTGCTTTGACTTGAGAAACTTAAGTTTTGGTTTCTGATTTTTCCTTGATTTGTGTGAGTTTGGGTACTAGTTAGATCCTGGTTGGATTTTTATTTTTTTCAAATTTTGGAAGAGGACTGCACCCTCTGAGTCAGTTACAATGCGGACCTCTCCACACTGTTATAGTGTAACATAGAGTGGCACCGTACCTGGTTCTACTAGGTGCCTGCAAACCCTGTCAAAAGTTTGAAAAACCTAAGATCCATCTACCCAGTTAGGTTTCATTTTTGTCCATAGTTGTTAGTATATGCCCAGACCTGCACTTGTCTTAACAAAAGTTCCTTGTGAGTTAGTTTTCATTGGAATTCTTGTTTGAAGTGATTTTCTAAGAAGTTTTCTCTGTTGGATTGGTTTTTGCTTGGTCTTCGTAGTAGCTCAGAGATCCGAAGCCTTAAAGCCTTAGATCACCCTGGTCTCTCTGGTCTTCTTGCTGAGGTTGACTAGCTTATGAAATTTATCCATGAAGAGATCTAGATCCCATTTGTCTCTTTTACAAAAGTTTGATTAAACTTGATTAAAAGTTTCGAATTTCATTTTTTCTATTAAAACATAATTGGATGTTTTTTATTAGTTTGTTGAGGTGAACAAATTGATCCATAGCTAAGCTGAAAGACTAAGTTGAGCATCCTCAAAAACATTTCAAGTTTCTTTTCAATCCATTTTTCATTTAGATCTCAAGATTAAATCATAGTTTTGAGTTTTTCATAGAAATTATAGAAGCTTGTTGAAAATTTGTTTTCAATAGTTTTTTAAAGTTTTTCTAGAAATCTTAAAAGCTCTCTTAAAAGAATTGCTCATTCTTGTAGTTCTTGATTCTTGAAAAGCAAAGGGATTTCTCGTGAGTATGATTAGTAGTCTCGTTTTTTTTTAAGTTCTTTGAAAAAGACAAAATGTTTCCTTTCAGTTGCATGTTAAGAGAAAGATTTGATTTTCAAAGCCTTGCATTTTCAACTCTTCCTTAGCTAGAAATTCATTGAAAAGGAAAAAGAATTGTTATCATCTTAGGTGAATTTTTTAGTGTTTTGAAGTCGAGTCTTCATACCATAAAGTTTCATCTCCACACCCATTGACTTAAGGAACAAACAATAAAATTAACGCTTAATTAAAATCAATCTAGCAATCTTTTTATTTTCTAGGGCTCTTTTCACCAAGATAGCTTAGGCTAGTATCTTCGAGTAGGGAGTAATTAAATCTCCAAGATAGTTTAAACAAACAAGTAGTCGATCTTGCGATAGGGATAAATTCCAAATGTTACATCTATGCTCTGGGAAAGCTCCTCTTAAAGGAGAAGCACAAGATCATATCCGAACCAGTGTGGGAATCAATCCTTCCTCATTGGGAACGATAGAAGATATTCACGTATTAAAAATGGTAAACCTCGGATTGACCATTGTTGAGGAGCCTGGGGTCACTTGTTGGTAAACCTTGGATTATATCAAGGAGCCTTCAAGGGGATTGAGCTTGTTACTCTGCCCTTGCATGCTTATCGGATCGTAGACTATTCCCCTAGGTATATTTGTTTCCGTTGGTGACCTTAGTGGCCATAATATTTAGGATTCTTTCCTAGGTGACGGTGGAGGGAAGATCCCACTGTACTTGGAGCAGACATCGACTAGACTCACTTGGACTCTCTAGGGGTTTATCTTCACTCAAGACGGTTATAGTGGAGAAACTTGTGCTAGCCTGTTTCATTAAGCAGGTTGTCGGGCTAACTGTTCCAATCGCCATTTCTGTATTGAATTCTACAATGTTGGATTTCATCACCAACTAGTGTTTTCGATCCAGAAAGATACTGTTTGTGTGTGGTTTGATCTCCTAGATTTGTTAGGCGTGTGCTTCAAATTGTTTGGTTCTTTAGAGACTTTAGGTGATTTTCTTGAGATTTTCTTTGTTTTCGTGTGAAGTAATTACATAATTAATCGTGGCTGAATTACCGATACAATCCCGTTGACTGTGGGGGTAGCCTCCTGAATTTACACGAAGTCAACTTAAAGGGCTGCGAGCCCTTGTCACACCTAGTGAAAGTAGGGTTGGGTTGTCAGAGGCCAGAGAGTCTTCGTTGATTGTACATCTTGATCATCTAGTGCAAGCAACATAACATATTTCTGAACCAATTTCATTTTCTGAGGTTACTGGTAGTATCACTCCTACTAGCTCATTAGCCGAAGACCCTGAAATCTCTGAACTTGAGACTAAAATTTCTGCTACTCCATCTTCAGGATTTGCTTCTCCTGTTTCTAGTGGTCCTAGTTCACCCAGAGTAGAAAATATCATTACTGAGAATCTTCCTTCTGGACTCATTTCCATTGAAGAAATTGTAAGTTCGAGTCCGAAAGAAGGTATAAGCACCCTTGAAAATCAACCGACTATTGAACTTAGGGAGCGTGAATCCATTTTCTACAGTCCCATTAGAGGTGACGCTTGGTATATTTCGTTGACCAATTTCTTAGAAAATCCAGGTCTCGCGCATTCACCACCTCGATTTCCTTTCCATCCAACACCCAGAGTTTATTATCCTCCTTTGAATATGTCGATACAGTCATCCTTGTATTCTCAGACACCAATTTTTTTTTTTACATGGCGGTCCTTCTATTCCTCCTGGGTATCAGTCCTTATCTGGTACGTTTTCAGAGCCTCTCCTCAACCCATCGAATATGCAGTATCTCCTGGTCATAACGGAACTAAACCGTTAAGTGTCAAAGAGATTGTTATGATGTCTGGTACTACTCCTAATCCGCAACCTCAAGGTAGTTCAATACCATTTGGGGGGCAGCCACAAGGTACTCAAATACCACCTGGGGGGCAACCTTAAGGTAGTCCATTATCGCCTGGGGGGCAAACTCAAGGAAAGTATGTCCCTACGGGACAATATTTTCCTCAAGGTCAACCCCAGTATCAATATGTACCTCAAGGGCAACCCTAGTATCAATATGTGCCTCAAGGTCAATACCAGCCTCAAGGTCAGTACCAACCCCAAGGTCAATACCAACTGCAAGGTCAGTACCAACCTCAAGGTCAGTACCAACCTCAAGGTCAATATCAACCTCAAGGTTTTCAACCACCTTCAGGTCAATCTTTTGTTCAAGGACCCAGAAATGTACCATATAATTATCAATCTTACACTCAACCTGGTTTTGGTCCTCAATATGCTATGGACCCATACCCCAGAGTGAACGTGGTGTGGGATCAATAGACTCTGCAACCCAGTGTGCAGTTGTCATCTTAATCTGGACAGTGTTTTGTTTTTGGTTCAACCCAGCAATTTGTCCAGCCTATTACTCAAACTGCTACACCTGGGGCAGCTCATCAGTCTGGGCCTAGTTCGCTTCAAACTTCATCCCAAACATTTGCTGCAACTGCTGTAGCTTCTGTTCAATCCACTCCACCCATTTCTGGAGTATCAGTGGCTCCAATTTCTACTACTCCTGTATCAACTCCTCAAGCCTCTTTACCCCAATCGGGACCTACAATCCAGACCCCGGTTTCCATGCCTGTAGGACAACCTGGGTAGTACGGTTGTTAGAAGTCAACCCCAATTTACTTATCAACTGTACTAGGGGTAGTACCAATTCGGTCCTGCTGTGCAGAACTCAGCTTATCAGTATCAACCGTACCCTGGGTATGCGTATCAACAACCTCAACAACCCCAGTATGGTCAGATTATTCCTGGTTTTCCCGGAGGATATAATATCCCAAATGCGAATCTGTTACCTAGTTATCCTGGATATCCTCCTCCTGGTGCTGGTCTTATGACCCCAAGTTTTCGGGATCCGAACCGTCAGTTACCGTTTATAGCAACTTTGGATTTGCCTGACTTGTCACGCCTTACGAACGATCTCATTAATTATCTTCCATTTTGGCCGCCAATGCTAAATAAGTTTCCCAGTGATATACCAAAGTTTGAGGGGAAGTCAGGAGAAGATCCATCTAATCATGTGATGACTTACCATCTCTGGTGTGCATCAAATTCCATTATAGATGATTCAATTCATCTTCGTCTTTTTCAACACACTTTGATTGGCCTTGCAGCCAAGTGGTACATTGAGTTACCATGAGGCTCTTTTTACAATTTTAGTCAGTTAGCCACTTACTTCCTTACTCATTTTCAGTTGCCAGTCCGATATGACAATGGCACGAAATTATTAACTTCATTAAAGTAGTCGACATCCGCATATTTTTCAGACCATATTCATGAATGGCGATGTCGATGTCGTTTAGTGAAAGTTTTTATCTCAGACCAAATTTTGGCAGAATGGTTTGTAAAATCATTATTACCCAAAATAACTGAAGATGTGGCCAAGGCAGGAGTAGTTACAGAAGAGAAAGTAATTGCTCAAGCTCAATACCTTGACTTAGTTTATATGCAGTCAGGTACGTTACATGAGAAAATCCCTGACCTTCTGAAACAAAATCAAATAGCTGCACCTCCCTCAAGGTCTCATGCCACTGACGGTATGATTGGTACTGTTAATACAGAGAGTAAGAAGAAATCCTCCAATAATTCTTCTCCTATTATAACTTTACTAGATTCCCCGAAGGTAGAGTCTTCACCTGAAATTTCTGCCGATGTTCATGTCGTAGAATCATCTACGACCAAATCAAAATCTAATGGTAAGAAGAAAGGTAAGAAGAAGAATAAGCAAACCTCGAAGGAGAAATCCAATAAACCTGAATCTACTGACGAGAAACGAAAACCTTGATATCCTTATCTCATCTGCGATGAGGAGCACTTTACCAGAGATTGTCCGCATCGTGACGAGGTTGCGAAAATTGTCAAAGGTTCGCAAACACCTGCTGTTTTGAAGGATCCTTTTCCAAGTCAAGACAGTAAGATGATAGGTTCTTCCTCTAGTGCCTCGGAAGAGCCCATAATGATGATGTCACATGTAAGGATTGCGATACGATCGCAAGATTATGGAAGTAAGAGTCCTCTTGGTGGTAAGGAAGCAGAATCTTCTAATTCCAATCCATCAACCTCAGCTCCATCTGGTTCCGATCCACTACAGATCGAGAAAACAAATCCCGACTTAGTAATCAAACCACCCGCTAAGGGTATACTTCAAAAGTCAGCTTTCAATCCACATGCGAGAGCTGCTCAGAACTATAACATTGTTGAAGATTTCGCTGTTTCACCTTCAATAATGTCGGCTTTGGAAGTGCTACAATCTTGTCCAGCACAACGTAAAATGCTACTGTTGGCTATAGGAGCTATTGATCTTCAGGACTCCAACCTCATAGTCTTCGATTTAGAAAATTGTACACCTCATCTACCTCATCAAATGGCTTTCCAGATTCCAGTGTTAGTAAAAAACAAACCTTGTTTTAGGACTGTGATTGATGAGGGAGCTTCCACGTGTATTATGTCGATACAGTGTTGGAAAACCCTTGGTTCTCCTACACTTAATCAATCCCTAACGATTCTAAAGGAGTTTTATGGCCGAGGGTTTCATCCTTATGGCGTTTTATAGGACTTACCTATAGGGGTTGAAGGAAAAACCGTTAATCTAGACGTGGAGGTGGTTGATGCCCCTCTAGATTACAACCTTCTTGTGGGTCGTAGCTGGTCTTATGCCATGACTCCTATTGTTTCATCAGTCTTTCAGCTTATTAAGTTCCCACACAATGGAAATATCATTACAATAGATCAGTTAACTTACTTTTCATCCGACCCATCCTCTGCTAAGAGTATTCAACATGTTGGAAAAGCCGCTATCCCTTATAAGGATGTTGGAGTAGGATTAGTTAAAGATTCGAGTTTACTCGGAACATTTTCATTTCCTCCTCCCAATGTACCGTCTCCTTTCACAACCATTCATATGATTTCATCAAAATCCATAGTTCTTGACGATCCTTGGATCATTCCATTCGATTCCGAGGTGGACTCTCTTGGCGATGCCATGCCTTTGAGTCCCTTTGAAGTTGCTTATCAGGCAGTATAGTCATTTTCCGACTCAAGTTCAACCAACCTTAATCTAGTGAATGAGATCCATGGAAAATCACTTTCAACCTGAACCTCAGAGTCAACAACCTTTTCAGAAATCATTCACATTGATGAACAAATTCGGGAACTGTTGTCTGTTGATGCCTTACCATCCTTGTGGTAGATTATTTTACCAAGTGGGCCAAGGCGATGCCTACATTTTCGGCAGATGGAAAAACTTCTGCGATTTTTGCTTTCAACCATATAATTGCTAGGTTTGGTGTTCCCCGAGTGATTATCACTGACCATAGGAGTCATTTTCAAAACATCATGATGACCAAACTTACAGATCAGCTTAGCCCGCGTCACGATAGTTCCACTCCATATTACCCACAGGAAAATGGTCTGGTTGAAGTAGTCAACAAAGTTTTAGTCACCATGATCTGACGAATCATTGGGATTCATCAGTCGAATTGGCACAACATGTTATTTTCAGCGCTTTGGGCATACCGAACCTCAGTCAAAACATCAACAGGTTTTACTCCCTTTCAACTAGTTTACGGTTTATAGGTAGTATTGCCCATTGAATGCGAAATCCCGTCATTACAAATTGTCGTGCAATTATTACCAGCCACTTCTGAAGAGGAAAAACATTTATTATACTTAGCTCAATTAGATAAGAATCGACGTAATGCTGCATTAGCTGTCGAAACTCATGCCAAAAGGATTAAAGCTCAGTATGATCGGAATGTTACACCCCGCAATTTTTTAGAAGGATACTTAGTCTTACTTTATGATCAAGCAAACGATAAGCTAGGGGCTGGCAAATTTGTACCCATGTGGCATGGTTCGTATATTGTCAAGCGAAAGTTGGCAAAAGGGGCCTATGAGCTAGAAGATTTTGACGATGTCTCTTTAGGTAAACTTAGGAATGAGATTTATCTAAAGTGATATTATGCTTAAAAAATTAGTGTGGAGATTTTGTTAGGTTAGTTTCTTTCTAAGTTGGTGTGTTCTTAGATTAAAGATGTGAGCTTTACTTTAGAGAGTGTTTTTCATTATTAGTCCTACTTATCTTGATTTTACTCTTGATATTACAGATGTCGATGCCTCTCCAAACATACATCGGTTTCACTGATGGTACTTGTCATAGTACACGAAACATCTCTTCCACAGCTTGGGTTATGTATTCACCCTTTGACGAGTTAGTATCTATGCACGGGGTAAGCCTCGGTCAAACAATGAACAACATTGCACAATACAGTGCAGTGATTGAATTATTATCTGGATCCATCTCATTTGGAATTCGAAGTTTGATTGTTAATTTAGATTCGGAACTCGTTGTATTACAGCTTAATCAAGTTTATGCCATTAGAAATCCACTATTATTACAATTATTTTTGAGATTCCATCACTTGGAACGAGAATTTGATTACATAGAATATCAGCACATTCCAAGATATTTAAATACATTAGCAAATGTAGTTTCTTCTCGAATGTTAAATAGACATTTGCATTAAATCAAACAGTAAATTTAAAAACATCTCATAAACATGTTTTTCAAGATAACCATAATAATAATATAGCATAGCATAAGAGTGTGTCAAAATATACATCGTCTTCGATCATAGGTTGAAAAACACCTTATGATCGGCAAAAATGATATTATCAAAAGTCCAAAAATGAGTCTACAAGGAAATCATCCTATCACTGGTGATGATCCCGATAAGACACCACTGCTCGGGCCACCCTATAAAGGAACCTCCTAAAAGGTCCTGGGACCCCAATCACATAGTGCTGAAGCTGAAGAGGAATGTCATCTATGCTGGTCTTCGGAATATCTGCGGTCAAGCGCTCTAGATGGCTCTCCAACTCGGCCAAGGTCTTTGTTGATTGGTCCTGTGGGGCCAGTGCTGCGGAAACTGGTTGTCTTCAATCATAGGGCTGGAGGGAGGCTGGTCGCCGTGGACCCACATCTGCATTTAAAACTTTTACTATTAGTTTTGGGACAATTTTAAAAAATAAAAAATACATATAAAATTAAAATGTTGAAAACAATTTTACCTCTATCATCCCATTGCTCTCCTGGTGGAAGAGCCATGTCGGGATCGCCACGAAAATCCATCCCAGCGTATGGAAAATCTTGAATAATAAAGATTTGGTTCTCTAACCAATATAAATACTCTGGTGTGAATCGAACGACCTCGGTACCCTCCTCAGGATGGCAGGCCATAACTGCAACCCATCGCATAACTTGAGGATCTCGGGGAAGCCCAGCCTCAACAGTGAGTAGTTGTGGAACCAGCATCGATACCCTCTCTAAGGCAAAGCTGATAACTAAATAACCATATCCAAAGTTCTTTAGCTTCCCATTCTTCGCCCTGGTCAATTGGCCCTTCACATTGGCCAATATAGCATCGCACTAGTTGAATATGGTGCCTCGGAAGCAGTCTACTTCCATGCGCATCTGGGAACCTCTAGCTAGATGCAATGCTGCACTCCCACAGAGTCTGGTAATAGTAAAGGAAATCACCTTTAGTTCAAGATGGGAGATGGTTTTAACATCTATCTGTTTGTCCGGAGTCTGGTCATTACAGAACTCTAGTTGGAAACTAGCGATAGATTGGCCACCTGGCCTAGATCCGAACAAAGATAATTGCTCACCCCTCTTGGGCAAGCCAGTCAAAAAGTATATGTCAGCCGGCTCGATTTTGAGCTGGTTGCCACCAATAATGAAGCACTGGTCCTGTATGCTCCACCTATTCACCAGCCATTGTAAAAAGTCTACCTGTGCCCTCATGCCAAGTATGGTCCAAAATTTGAATAGCCCGCATGCTCTCAATGCCTGTAATGAAGGTGGATGGAGTAATGCAGCTTTATCCATGTCCTTGTGCTCTCTTTCCCGCCAAACAAGCATCTTGTGTACCTACATTGCAAAATAGGTGGATTAGAAATTTCATTTCAAAATTCTATGGGGAAAAAATGGAGAAACTAGGGTTCAAAATCCGCATTCCGTGGGGTTCTCACCCATCCCTTTAGAGACAGTACATAGGTGCTCACTTCTCTTTAAGGCTAGGTGTGGCACCCCAACTTTTCTATGTGCACAGAAAAATCGGGGTGCGCAGGGGCCACATGGCCCCCCCTGTGCAACTACTGCGGGCGATTTTTTGCCCTAATTCTCCCCTAAAAATCAATTTCTAAACCCTAAAACAAAATCTCAAACGGATGAAATGCAAGTCAGGGACAATTTGGATTACTTGGAGAAGATGATTCTTGATTCCAGCGTTGGATTTTTCGCAATCTCCACAGGAAGTCTTCTACCAAAAGCTCTTACTTTTTACTCCAAAGGCAGACGGTAAAAATGAACTTGTAAAAGCCCTTTTTATAAGATTTTTTGAATAAATAAATTAAATTTATTTATTTTTTACTTTGAAAAGGTCATTTTTGGTGCATTTTTATTATTTTTAAACAGATATGAGTAATCTTCGCAGTTTTTGTGCAGAATATTGGATATTTAGGTGAAATTGGTCATTTTCAACAAAACCA
>APFE030951825.1:1581-15096 GCA_000404065.3 Pinus taeda | reverse complement strand
TCTTCATAATGAACATGTTTTATTATACGCAGGTATGCTTTGATGTGTGTTTGTTTGTGTATGTAGGTTATTAAAAGGGAACTGCTTGGAGCTGTTGGGATAAAACTACCACAAACAAGCGTTGGACCGAGGTAGGGTCTATTACACCTCTTAGTATTCATTTATGAATTGAAACATGTTTAGAGAAAAGTAGATTTGCTTGTGCTCTTTGTTGCTAGATATCATTTGATATTAGGGAGATCGGTCTTGTCCACAAGAATTATTTATCCGGCCAAAACTTATCTCTTTACTTCTATTTTATATGAATGTGATTTATGTTCTGATGGTTTTATGAAATAATGATGTATTGATGTGCGAATTTACATGATTTATATTGTTATATGAATGCAATTGATGTTAACTGTTTATGCAAAGATTATCTTGTTGTATGTGAAATTTATCGATCACTTAGTCTGATCTAAGTAATTGTTGGGTTAAGAGTAATATTTGATGCGCGTAAGTTGTCGATTAGTCTGTTTCAGGTCTACAAAAGCCGGTCGGAGACCTTCGCGGAGGTCTAGAGGCTGATTGAAGGAAGTCATATTGATAAGCCTTTAAGGCTTACCGATTCACATGAAAGAAGATTTATGGCATAAATGACATCACGTTGATCTCTAGGTGCAGAAAATTGGTTCCAACATCCCCCCATACTGCTTCGGTTGAGACTCTAGTCCGCGCTCCGCAGATCGACGCTGAAAGGGCCAGTAGTATAGGGGTTTTTTTGGCGCAACTAACTCTGAACCTGGGTCAGGACCCACTAAGCCAACAAATGGTTCCGTTACCGGGATTGGGATCTGCATAAAGAGATGTGTGATGTCGCATCACTGGAATTTGACAAAGAAAGAAATTGAGAAGTGGTTGGATAGAAATATCCATGAACTCGCAGTGCAAGAGAACAAAAATCTGTGCTTGAAAAAAATAGTGGTTGGATAGGTATCTATACACAGAAATACATGAAATTTTCTTCTGCACCTTCCCGATTGAACTGTACAAGTGGATCACTAAATTGGTAGATGGCCAACAAAGGTGGAGGCTTGACGTTCCAATAGTGTGGACCCTGAATCTAGTGCGAAGGTTGGAAGCTTCTGAATATAATATCAAGCATGTTGTCGATCACTATCTTGATGGAGTCATAGGAGGATTTGTGACATAAGTCGCGACTAATACCTCAGTCAGCTATAATGAAGCAAAGCGATGCCTTTTCAAAGGACCGCAAGGTAAGTATTTGAAATATTTGAATACTTGGATTAAAATGTTGTTATGTGAAAAGAGGGTTATTCCACTGCCTTTATTTTTAGATCTACGTGAAGTGGACGATTCTTTAGAAATTAGGAAAGAGTAGGTCCTGAATACAACCCCTTGATAGAACCCCCTTCGAGTGACGACGAGGGAGCGGTACAGGCCTCACCGTGAAGCACTGTACAGTTGATAAAATATGATTTTCCATGAATACCTCATCCACCCGCACCACCTCCACGTTCACCTCCACAACATACACCTTCATCCACACCACCACCACCTCTACCACCATTCAATATGTCGAATACCATGAAGTTGCCCATTTTCAAGGGCTTGGGAATTGAGGACCCGGATCAGTTTTGGTTCGTTGTGAAGGCTATATGGAAGGGAAAAAATATTATGGATGATCATATAAAGAAGGCGTAGTTGGTTATTGCTCTACAATATTACGTGTTGACATGGTACATTAAGTACTGCACCGAAAACCCATTGGCATCGTTAGTGGACACTCAGATTGCTCTGAATAAGGAATTCGGTAGGCCCAAATCTAAATCGAAATCAGCCATTGGTTTCAAGGAAATCATGATGATTCCTGGAAAAACACGCTGGGAGTTAGATCAAAGATTGAAGTGCCAAATCCATGAAGCTAACATGAATCTCATGGATAGTCAGCACCACGAATGGTTTGTATCCTCACTCCTACCCCACCTAACGGTTGCTTTATCGCAACAAAAGATAGGGACCTAGGCAGAAGCCTTGGAAATCGCGATGATATTACATGAGATGCCCATTCAGGATGCTTCTTTAGGAGTTCAGTAGATCCATGCAGAGTTGCAGAACCTCTGCTTAGGGTTGTAGAGCTTGAAGAAGGAAAAAGATGCTTGGACGGAGGTGCACGAAGAAGTTTGGTGCCTAAAATGAAAAAATGAGGGGCATGATAAAGATCACTGCCCTATTTTCATGAATTATATTATAGGGGGAGGACCAATTCCCCTTAGACACGCCGCGGAACCAAGTACAGGGCCCATGCTATGGTGCTCTACCTGTCAGGTAGTTGGAAAAAATGTAATGGACAATTGTCACTCGCTGCAAAAATTTGTACAAACGCCACAATAGTTATTTTGCATTTTTTGTAAATGGGTGGGCCACAATGAGAGTAACTTCCATAGCTATGAATTGATGATGGAAAGAACATTGATGTATTGAATGCAAACAGAAACTCAGCCTCTAGATCAAGGGGTTGGAGGAGTGCAGGAAGGATATCAGTGGAACGGACGAGGCTGAGGAGGAGGAGGACCTAGTAGAGGTCGAGGGAAATTTATTTTCTATAATTTTGCAGTGCCAAGACACTATGTGCAAGAGTGTATGAGCCAAACACACCCATCATATCATTACTACACTTAGTTTGACCACGCAATAAAAGAATTCCTTATAATGATAGCTAAGATGCAGGAGAAGAACGTGCATCCTAAGTAACCTAACTAGAATTTACAGATGATGAGATCCAAGCCCTGCAAAAGGATCCCAATGTAAATATTGTGCTACGGAGTGGAATGATGATTGGTGATGATAAAGGGAAACAACCTGAAGAAAGTGAATGGGTCTATAAGGCTCCAGAAAAATAAGTTGGGTTTGACCTAGAGTGCGCGAAGGAAATGTTCATGGAAGCAAAGAAAATCTTCACTAAGGCCTATACCTATAAGATAACAGCATGAGACCAAGACTGGGTTAATTTGACAACCGATGGATGAATTAAATGGGACCGTGAAAGTTCCTGTACATCAGATTCGGATGAAGAATTGGAGCATTGGCAGAATAGATTGCACGAAGTATCTACACTACACTGTAATATGATGACTAAATCATTGTGTTGTGTGTCATCAGAGGTAAGAAATTAACCTTATTATGATGTTTTAATTGATGTAGATAAATTTTTGGATGCATTTGAAAGGGAAGTACCTGAGAAGCATCACTTCCAAGTGCTAGATTTGGAGCTACGCCTACACGATGGTGGGGTATGCATAAAGACAGTTTTAAAGAATGGTGCGAGTAAAAAAGAATGATGAGATTGCGGTTTGGTCACCTAAAATTTTGGCTAATTGAAAAATATGATGGAAGAAATGATCTGCGTGATCATTTAGCAAAATGGACTAAGGTATATGGAATGGAGCCGCAACTAGAGTGGGTGAAATCTTAAGAGAAGGATTTTTTATGACCTTAAGCTTTGAGGATGGGTTCGAAAGCATCGACGAAGCACTGCAGGAGGTTAAGGCAATAATATTTAGAATACCGCAGGATTATTTAGAATTGATTCAACCAGATTGGAGCACCCAGCTGTGCATGTACTGGAGTGCTATAATGTGAATGCTGAAGGAGAAGATGAGGATCCAAGGAATATTAACATTCCAGAGGTAGAAGGCCACCACAAAGTTGAAGGACCGTAGATAGAGAATCCAGGTATTACCACGCCGCTGAAAACTAGGCAAGTAAATATTGGCAAGGAGGCAAAGTTTAAGTTTGCAAATATTGGAGATTAGTGGGATGATGCTACAGTATATAAAGTCGATGAGTTGCTCCGCAAATATCAAGACTTATTTTATACCAAATTTTCAGACTTAAAAGGCATCATAGGTGATTTGGGAGTGATGAAAATAACTTTGAAACTGGACACGAACCTCATTAAGCAAAGGCCATATTGCCTTAATCCCAAATACAAGGAAAAGGTCTACTTAGAGTTGGACAAGATTCTTGCAACATGTATTATTGAAATGGTGGACGAATTTGATTAGGTGAGTCCAATGGTAGTTCAAGAAAAGAAGTAGAAGGATGAAATAAGGATTTGCGTAAATCTCAAGAAGCTTAACGACGCTTGCTTTCATGATCCTTTTCCAACTCTGTTCACAATGAAGTACTGGATAATGTTGGAGGGAAGGAGGCCTACTCATTCACTGACGGGTTCTCTAGATACCATCAAATTAAGATCGCGCTAGAAGATAGGAGTAAGATCACTTTCGCGATAGAATCAGGATGTTTCAAGCATACATTAATGCCTTTTGGGATTAAGAATGCATCGGCGATTTTCTCACGCATAGTCATCCCGACGTTCAAAGAGTTCATTCACAAATTTTTGGAGGTATATTTTGATGATTGGATAGTGTTTGGGCTGGTAAAGTGCCATGTAGCCAGTTTGCACTTGTTGTTAGATACATGCCGAAGATATCAGATTCAGCTAAATGTGAAGAAATGATTGTTTTGTGTCCCTTTCGAAATCTTTCTGGGTCATGTGGTGTGAAAACAAGGATTAATGGTGGACCCTACTCAGATCATTGTCATAATTAATTTGGAGGTGCCAAGAAGTGTTAAACAACTACGTGCAACACTGGGTACTATCAGAATTTCATCAAAAGTTATGCTTAGATTATCGCACCTATGGAAAAGCTGCTGAAGAAGGATGCTACATTATGTTGGGATAAAGAATGTCAATGCAGCTTGGATGTATTGAAGAAAAAAATGGTCACTGCTCCAATCCTAGTCTTCCTGGATTGGAAGAAGGACTTTCATGTGCATGTGGATGCTTCAATTATTGCACTAGGAGTAGTACTAGCACAAGCTAGTGAAGGAGAGATGGATCATCCTATAATGTTTTCAAGTAGGAAGTTGTCAAAGGCTGAAAATAATTATTCAATAACAGAGCGCAAAGGGTTGGCTATTTTATATGCACTCTAGAAATTCAGACATTACCTGCTAGGCGGACATTTCAAGATGTACATAGACCATTCTACATTAAAATATCTAGTTAATAAGCTTGTGTTAGGGGGAAAAATATGTAGATGGATACTGTTATTTCAAGAATATGTTTTTAAAGTAATTGTGAAGCTAGGAAGGTTGAACACGGGACCAGACCAATTTTTGCACATTGAAACAGGAGAGGAGCCTACCAATTTGGAGGATGGGTTGCCTGATGCATAGCTCTTCGCGGTGCGCGTAGTAGATAATCACTCTGCAGATATTATCCACTTTCTGACTACATGGACAACTCTAGAAGGATATATCAGTTAGCAGAAGAAATAATTGGTGGTGCCCTCGACCAATTTATCTGTAATAGCAGGGCATTTGTATAAAATGGGATCAGATGCGATACTTTGACGTTATGTGCCAGATTTTGAATGAAACAATATCCTTGCTGAAGATCATGGAGGATCCGTGGGAGGGCATTGTTATCACCCCAAGAAACTCTCCTAGGTTGTATGTCGGAGATGCTCGGGAACATTACAAACTCAACAAAAATGTTGGAAAATGGTGGATGAATGGAAGAAATGATGCATATTCAAGCCAGATAACCACTTCTACTATGCTTAACCCTAGACATGGGTGAATACCCCCAGACTACAAGGCTTTAGACCACCAATTACTCACAGTTTAAGGAATAGGTGAACATGGAGAATACTGACCACATCAGCAGATGCACAAGACCATGTGATGCCCGGCTGCAACTAGTAAAGAGGTCTACATATCTATTTCTTAATGCATAGACAGGATGACAGGTCTCTGGCACTAAAACAATAGAAACCTGCGTACACATTCAATGATACATACTAGATTCTAACACAGAGGTGGGATGACAACCCCTCAAATGCTAAATATCAGAAGCACATGAAAAATGCATAACAGGCATAGCCTAGAACAGAGAAGAAGTGGAAAGTGAGAAATTAACAGCAAAAGAAGCTTGTATTAGCTGAAAATGAAGACCAGACACTGCAAGTATCATAGTAGTTACAATCTCTAGAAGTTGAATTCTTACATCAAAACCAAAACCATCAACCCTCATCCATTCTAAATTCTGGATATATATAGAGGTTGATTACAAAAATATCTGTTATCAAATGTGTGGAGGGGTCATGATGGACCACCAACCACATTAACTTTGTGATATGGGTCTTTGATACAATCTGCTACTTTCAATAAATACATTTGACATTTTTTGGTAATTTGCTATACTTCTGAGGTAGCTGAAGTGTTGTATGAATAAATTTCCATAACTGCTAAAGGCGTTTAACTGCTCGAGGATCGTCTTATTCTTCTCTCAGGTACACAATGTGTTGAATGCAGTGGTTGAAGCTTTAACTGTGTATAGTTGGTAGGTGATCATCTTCTTCCTTCGGGAGTGCAGCATGGTTATGGACGTGAATAACCGGGAAGGATGTAGAATGGAAATTGGCCATTGGATCACAGAGATGGACGGCGGAGATCGACTTATAGGAGGTATCGGGGAAAGAACATGAATGGACAAACGTGGGTTGTCAGATCACGGTCAAGCAGATTTGACGGCCATCGGGCAAGATACTAGCACGAGGGGTAACACACGGGGACGGATGAAACAAGTGGTAAGCGGTATCCCTGCATCGCTTTCCGGAGATGATGGTATATGTAAAATGGGTGCGTGATGTGAATAGATGGCTGACACATGGCGAATATGACGGGCGGAAAACCACTTTGCCCGTGGGTTAAAGTGCGGGCATGTCTCAGCGGCGGGAAAAGCGTATGTCGTAGGATCATGTGATGGACGATTGGATGGTGGAGGTTAAAGGCACAAATTTATGACTGATGTGACATCGGAGGACTTGGTAGGTAGCGCTTTTTTGCATATGTGCGGTTATATGGGCTTTAACCTTAGCACTAGAGGGCTAGATGAGAGAGGGGCTTACATAAGGTTTTGGGAGAAAAGCAGAGATGAAGGGGTTCAGGGAGAATAAGGAGAATGAAGGGGAGGTAAGGAATAGACTGGTGCGAACCTCCTTCAAGCACAAAATAGCACTGCCAGACCTGCATTTGATCCTATCAAAAATTGAAGTATGTAGCAGAGTTAACACTGGCTCCTTCTGGGGATGAGATCCTCCTTGTGAGGTCTCAAGAACTTTCAGATCATTGCCTTCCTAATGAAAAACAAATTATCAAAACTTTCCTAGTGTTCCATTGGGCATGGAGTTTGTCTGATCCTACACTAAAAATGATAAAATTAGAATATTTACAATCTTAAGGCCAAAGACCTTAAACAACATAATTTTTCAAAAAATGACCATTCACTAGGCCATCAAAAACTGCTTCTCCCCCCATACTTTGCAGTATGAAAGTATTGTTCCCTTAGACCTAAGAAATAACAAAAGGCCCTATCCAGAAAGCATCAAACTTCCCATGATTGCCTTTCTTTTCTTTCAGTGCATCCCACTTCAAGACCAAGTCTCCAACCTGAAAATTATCTGCCTTCGTCTTCTTGTCAAAAGCTTCCTTGATCTTTTTCTGATGTGCTGCAACTTTTTCAACCAGCTGTTCTCTAATCTGATGTATCTCTACAAAATCTGTGATCCTCTTTGCCATGTATTCTTCGTCATTCTACTCTTATTGCAGAAATTTTTCCACAGGGAGAGTGAGTTGGATTGGAAATATTGCTTTTGTGCCATATTCCAGCTTGAATGGAGAATTCCTTGTGGATCTCTTAATGGTCACTCTGTCAGCCCAAAGTGCATATTTGAGCTTGGAATCCCAGTTCTTCTTGTTATCATCCAACAACTTCTTGATTATCCTTATTAAACTCTTGTTGGAATATTCTGCTAGACCATTTCCCTGAGGATAATAGGAGGTGGAATGAACCAGTTTAATACCCCTTGAATTACACATTTCCACCAACTCTTTTGCTCTGAAGGCTGATGCATTATCTACAACTAATTTATGTGGACAACCAAATCGAGTAAAGATATTTTTTGTTAAAAACTTCATGACCACATTATGATCAGCCTTCCTAGTAGGGATCACTTCAATCTACTTGGTAAAATAATCAGTGGCTACTAATATCCACCTGTTTTGGCCACTGGAATGTGGATTTATTTCTCCAATGAAATCCAAGCCCCACTGCTGAAAAGGTCCTTTTGCGAGTATTGGTTTTAAGGGCAGGGACTTCAACTGCTGTTTTCCTTGAAATCTTTGGCACCTGTCACAAGATTTAAAAAATGAAAAGACATCAGAAAATAAGGAGGGCTAGTAATACCCAGCTCTGAGGATCTTGTGGGCTATAGTCTTCCAATAATGGTGCCCTCCACACATGCTAGAATGAAACTGCGACATAACTTTTATTGAATTTTTTGGTCCAATCACAAGAAGCTAGATTTTCTGCCACTGATTGTTTTCTCTCTGGTTCAGCTGATTCCTCTTCTTCTGTTTGACCGTTTCCTGCATCTGTGCTCATGAGATTTATGTCCATAGTTCTGCAATTCTCTTCAGTTAATAACCTGGCAAGACCCTGACCTCTCACAAGTTTGGTGGGCTTCAATTCTATAATAAATTAAATCAACTTTGCAATCCGTTTAGCCCTTCTTCCATCAGCATCAGGTTGTGTTAAGACATCTTTTACTGTAGCAAAGGGCACATATGCAATTATTTTGGAATGCAGAATGTAAACTCTGAAAGCTTTTAAAGATTTGATAAGAGCATATGCTTGTTTTTCAATAATGTCATACCTCAGTTCAACATCCCTTAATGTTTTGCTGGAAAATGCCACTGGATGCTCTGAGCCTTCTTCATCTGCTTGCAATAAAACAATTGCAAGGGTATCTTTAGAGGCAAAAGAAAATATATGGAACTCCTTGCTGTAATCTGGGCTAATTAACATAGGAGCCTCCATAATGGATTTTTTAATGGAATCAATGATTTTCTTGCTGATTTTGTCCATTTTATCTCTGACCCATTTTTCAACATGGAGGTAATATGCTTCACTAATTCTGCAAAATTTGGTATGAACCTCCTCACAAAATCTATCTTGCCTAGAATGGACTAGATATCTTTCTTTGATCTCGGGACATATAGGGTATGTATTGCCTTTACTCTTTCTAGGTCAACTTGGACAACTGCAGCAGACACAATATGTCATAACAACTTGCCTTCCTCTAAAGCAAACTGCGACTTTTTAGGATTGATTGAAATCCCAAACCTTCTGCACTTCAAAAACACTTTCTTCAAATGTTGCAAGTGGTCTTGATGGCTGCTAGAGTAAATTGTTATATCGTCAAGGTAGACAAGGACAATTTATCCTTCTCTCCCACAAATGATATATATACATATCTCTCTGAAAGGTAGCTCCAACATTCATCAATCCAAAAGGCATCTTAGCATACATAAAATTGCCCAAAGGAGTGGTGAATGCAGTCTTCTCTTGGTCATCCAGGTGTACAACAATCTAATTAAAGCCTGAAAATCCATCTATGAAAGACATCACTTTGGCTTCTGAGACTTTTTGCAGCAAATGCTCCATCTTCGGTAGGGGATAATTATCTTTCTTGGATAATTTATTTAAGTTTCTGAAATCAACACAGAGTCTGATTTCTCCACTTTTCTTCCTCACCACTACTAGGTTGGCTATCTATTTTGAATATCTAAGAGGGACTATAATCTTGGTAGCAAACAACTTTTTTATTTCTTTTTCAATCAGAGGGAGGAGCATAGGATTTATTGGTCTCAGCTTTTGCTTGAAAGGGATAGTGTCTTTCTCTAAAGGGATCTTATGCTGGATGATTTTCTTATCATATGTTTTCAGGTCACTATATTCCCATGCAAAAACATCATAAAATTGCTTCATTAAATTACAGTATTCTGAACTCTGGTCAGCAGACAGATGAGTGGATAGATTTAGGTATTCAGGCTGACTCGGACTTCCTATATCACGCTCACAGACTGCAGATTAATCTTATTTTTGGGCAGCTTTGTAAGGCACATCATTCTACTCAAACAATCTTTCTAAAGGAATTAAACCCTTAGGTATATGGTTGCTGGGCAGTTGGACAATGCTATCTTTGCCAATTTTATTTCTAAGCTTAGATTGGGGATTTTCTTGTAAGGCTTCATTCTCTTGGTCAATTTTCATTTCAGAAAATTCATCAATGACTTGCAAAAATCTATTTAATTCATTATCATCCTCAAAAACTTTCCAATTGTGGACATTATCAGGCAAGGATGGTCTGTATTTCATTTGGACTTCATAAACTAGTCTGGGAGGCATGGGAGGGATAAATAGACTGGAGGATACAACAAGGGAATCAACAAGCTAATTTTTGGCTCTAGGAATATATGAAATACAGAATCTGTCAAAGAAACCTTTGAGTCTCCAAACCTCATCTCTATATGCTTTCGGCCTTGGGTGCTTTGCCTGAAATGTTTTATTTACTTGTTGAATGATCAGGTCAGCATCTACAAACACCTTTATGTTCTTAATTCCTCTGTCTTTAGCTACATTAAGACCCAATAGTAGAGCTTCATGCTCTGCTATGTTATTGGTACCTTGGAAGGCCAGTTTAAAAGACAATTTTGTGTTTTTTTGTTCTGGAGATATCAGCACCACCCCTGCTCCCGCAGTCTCCCTCGAACATGCACCACCAAAGAACATCTCCCAAACTTGACTTCCTTGCTCTTCCTCGACTTGAACAATTGGTTACTTGAGCTGCATTGAGGCCTTCTGATATTATTCTATTTGGAGTATACATGCTCCAAAATCGGTGTCCACAACATAAATGGGATGATTAGAAGGATTCTTTTCATCACTGATGATATATGCCAGTTGTGCTTCTCTATACAATCTCCTGCTTTCTCCTCCAAAAACTGGGATAGTGGCATAAGATAAATCATTCTGTAATGTCCCACCAAGTCTCTTAATCCTTCCTCTGGACAACAACATGCAAAACTTAGAAGGGACATATGCTACCACAATGTCCATCACCATGCTCTTCATAGGAAGCCGAGTTAGGGTGAAGGCTAAATCTTTAATCAATCTTAGGCATCTCACTTTCCTTGAATCAAAAGAGAATAAATTATGGTATGGTCTAGTGATATCAAGGCCTAACTCTTCCATGATAGCTTTTGGTATCAGATTGTGGCTAGCCTCGATGTCTAGCAGGAAATTGTGAAGGATTTTGTCATGAATGGTCAAGGAGACATAAAAATATGGAGAATTATCATCAGCAGGTCTGGTCATTTGTCTCAGCACAACTGCAGGTCTATCATCTTGCAAATTGATAGAGTCGGTGGAGGTTTGTATGGCTTTCAGCTCAGGAGCTTCAAGGATAGGCTTTCTAAATACTTCACTCTTTACAAGTTCAAGTAGAGGCACAGATATTTTCAACTTCTGTACTTCCAACTCAAAGTTGAAAGGGGAAGATGACTTGTCAGGACCTCTTACCTCTTGCATTGGAGCTTTGAGGATGACTAGATTTGCTGTTGGTCTCTTCTGTCTGCTATTCTGTGAATCTGTTTGGACTGCAGCTTTTTGGGCACAGTTCTCCTTGACATTGTTTGCATTTGACCTTAGGTTATATCTTTGCTATTCACCAGTCTGCAGAACAGCCTATCTATCCCACCTTTGACTATCTTGTTTCTGCAACAAAGACTCTTCATATTCAGCCAATGTCAAGAAGGCAACACTTCCATGCAATGTATTTCATGCTTATCTTCAATCTGTTCTTCCTCCATGACTACATTTTGAAAAGGAGCTTTAACTTTATGTTCTTCATTCGGTTCTTTACCCCTCTGAAAGATTTGCAGCTATTCATTTACTCTTCTGTATGGATTCAAATTTCTGGGAAAAAATGTGTTCTGTTGCCTTGTTTTTTCTGAGCTCTGCTCAACCTTCAACTTAGATATCTCAGTAGCCAATGACTCAATCATCCTAGTCATTTTTTTCTAGTTTAGGCTCTGAAGTTGAGGCAAAGGAAGAAGAAGTATCACCTCTCTATCTTCTTCTGTCAGCATGACTTTTAAGTTTTTCTGCATCCATTATATTGGATTATACTTCTAGGGCCGCATCTTGCATATCAGTCAGAGTAGCACATCTTATTTCTCTTAATAATAAACAAAAATTAGAGTCAAAAGCATTGGCATAAGTGAGTTTGGTAGATGTGGGGGTTGGCTTTACCTCAGATGGTATTTTACTATACATCCTATTAAATCTTTTATTAAAATCAGGCAAAGATTCCCCATTTTCTCTCTTCAGGTTACCAAACTCAGTATGGTAATACATCAAGCCCTTTTTATCTCCCCATTGCTTCAAAAATGCATCATCTAAGGCTTCAATGTCAACAATAGATCTGGGGGCTAGTTCTCTGAACCATTTTTTGGCCTCTCCATCAAGATTCTGGACAAAAACTCTCATCCATACATCATTTTCACTAATGTCTAAATTATCATCATAACCATAAAAAGCCTCAAGGTGTTCTTCAGCTATTACCCCATTTGTACCAGTGAACTTCGACATGTCTTTTTTGTATTCTCCAGGAGGCATAGCATTTAATGGAACAGGTAGGACTAAGGGTCCATACCTAGTAGCTATAATTCTTTCCATCTTCGTAGGTGCTTGCTGGCCTGCCATGACTGGGGTATGTGGAATGCTACTGATAGATTGAATAGTGGGAAACAATGAAATGGATGGAAGAGACAAAGGGATGTTATAGACTGTATGGGATGCAATCTTTAGAATCAGATCCAAAGGGGAACTAACTACACAAGGGGTTGTATTAATCTCTAAAGGAATTTCCTTATTAACAGTGCTAGGTTCTAAATCTTCCAACTTTATATCTTCAGCTATAACTTTATCTTTCAGAGATGAATGAGATTTCTTAGGCTTACCTGATCTTGATGCCCCTTTCTGTGAAGTTTTCTTCTGCTTAACGATCTTCTCAGGGTCAAGCACTGGTTCAGCCGATGATTTTTGAGGATTTCTTCGAGTATGTCTCACAAGATGAGCTAGGACTGGAACGTGGAGTTGCCAAAGGTTGGTCTTCCTCCAGTGGAGTTGCTAGATAGATGATTACAACCCGAAATGTGTCCAGACCTTGTCTATCATCAAAGCTTGGAACTGTGTCGTCTCCCAGGGAAGCTGAGCTTCAATCTCCTCTCCCTGGCAATGGCGCCAGTTAATGTTATCACCCCAAGAAACTCTCCTAGGTTGTATATCGAAGATGCTCGAGAACATTACAAAATCAAAAAAATGTTGGACAATGGTGGATGAATGGAAGAAATGATGCATATTCAAGCCAGATAACCACTTATACTATTCTTAACCCCAGACATGGGCGAACACCCCCAGACTACAAGGCTTTAGAACACCAATTACTCATAGTTTAAGGAATAGGTGAACATGGAGAATACTCACCACATCAGCAGATGCACAAGACCATGTGATGGCCGGTTGCAACCAGTAAA
>APFE030951821.1:0-13623 GCA_000404065.3 Pinus taeda | reverse complement strand
TTGTATCTTATAGAGAAGTGCTGTTGGTTTTCTCGTGTACATTCATAGTGTTGGGTGATCTAAGCTTTGCTTAAGGTGAAGAATGGCTTAGTAGCTGGAGGATGATGTTGGGTCAGAACATATGGTTGTAATCCTCTTGCTACTTTTCATTTTAATAAAGCTATTGTTGTTTTTTTCCATATTCTTGTGTACTTGTTTATATATGCATGTATATGGTTAACACACATCTAGTCCTGTGTTATTTACGAATATAGATCCTTGTTACTTCAATAGTAGTATGTTGTTGTGATTCCACAGGCTCTCTTTGAAGTTGGGGATGAAGAAGAAGCGACGAAGCTCTATGAAGAAGGAGAGGAAATCAAGCACAAGACTAAGGTTGGTCTTCTTGGTTCTCCTCTTGTCTATTTCCATAAGAGAAAATTAAATTAGACTTTACTTGTTTGTTTCTAAGATAGCCACCCATCTTAGTGGGAATAGCATCATCCAACTGGACAATATTCCTAGTAACAAAATGGCAACTCTGCTAGGGATCGACTAGATTGTTTGCTAGCCTATCTATCTTTGTTTCTTTTGTAAACTTACAGATGGAGCCTGAAGTCAAGCCAGCTAACCTTTGAACTGCATTTGTTATACAAATGCAAAGTAGATCAATGTTGCTTCAGTCTATCTCCGAGTTTCGTTTATGAATTAAACAATATATCTGCAAACAATCTAAATGCCCTAAGTGGTGGTTTTAGTAACTTCTCTAGATCACCCCTGTGTTTTACATACACTGAACATTATTTAATCGGCCTAAATAGCTGAACTGAATTACAAACTGTGAGTGAAATCCTATTTAAAGTCTCGCACTGGTACCATCGCAACCTGCCTTCAAGCCAGTCTGTATGCATCACACTTCCCGAGTGCAGTAGGTGTGCTGCATACTGGTTTCACTATGTAACAGGTGCAATGGTCAGGGAGGGTTAACTTTACCCTCAGATTGTGGTTTTTTCTCACTATTTTCAGTCCTATTCAGGATTTTTGTTGTCTGTAGTCAGTTTGTTTCTGTGAAAACCCCCTTCTCTTGCATTATTCTGCCTCCTTAGTGCAAAGAACTGTAAATGTTTTTATGTATTGTGCGTTATTTTCAGTTCTCTTTTGTAAAAATGCAGCATAGTCGAACCGTCGTTTTCAGTTTTATAAAACAATCCCATTCTTCTTGATAGTCGATTATATAGCTACTATTGCATAGGATTTGAATTAGTAGTTTTTAAAGTGTCGAAAAGCAATTTTCATTTCAAAATTGCAAAGTGTCTCTCTTGCTTTCACTTCATTTTGAAAAAATAAATTTGTTGAGTACTGTCACTTTAAAAGTAATTCAGATTTGCACATAGCTTTCTTATCATCATTCATACATTAAGAAGGTTGAAAACAAATACATGCATGTGCATTTTCATTTCGACAACTTGGTTTGATTTAGGACTATGCATTTAGCGTGTGCTCTGTGCTCTGTGAAGAAACAATTCTTGACTTTCTTTCCTTAGCAGCTAGGATTTTCATTGCCAAAATAAGATTAAACATTTATTTATCATCTTAGACTGCATTTTAGGAATTATATACACATCACTTGGTGAACCTGAAAGGCAAATTGTTAAGCAAGATCAACTTAAAATAAATTTAATGAATCTAACAATGCTTTGGAACTTAATGCACAACATCTAGAGGTCTAGGCTAGAGACGTATTCCGGCGTCGTAAAACCTGGTAACTGTTGTTTTTAGTGCTGGTTGGGTGATTTCTCCACTCTGAGATGGCAAGTGCTAGTACGGACTTGTGCTCCCATGTACCATCGAGTATATACTTGGAGACCACAATAGGTTGCATCCTTTATCCTTAGGAAGCCGTGTCTTCCACCCTATCGATTGTAATGCATTGAACAGAGCATTCGAGAAGATTGACTGTTGTACTGTAAAAATTATTCTACATTTTTGCAATTGGTTTGGTAATCCTCTCTACCTAGATCTCTAGAGTAGTCCATTTTTCTCCTTTTCAGACTCAAAGGAAAAGGTCCTCTTAGCGCTTGTCACTTCAGGCTCAATAAAAATTAAAGGCGACTAGAGTCATGTTTTGTTTTTTCTCGACTCTTTAAAATTCAAAAAAACAAGTTGTGTCAAAGCGTCTAAAAATTTATTTTAAATCGGAATAACATCACAAATTCCCCTTTTGGTCTTTAGGTTGAGAAAATGGAGTCTACCAACCAAGGATTTCCCCTTGGAGGAAATCCTAGTCCTTTCTCCTCTTGGGGAGATGTTGGTGCACCCCATATGGCCACTTTGTCACTTCGAGGGTTGACAATTGGTTTTCCTATCTGGCTCTTCTCTACCTCTGTCATTCAGAATCACGTAATTCCTAAACAGTCAAATAAGAAACTAGACAACACTAGAGTTGCCTCCCAACCTTCTACTTTGTCTGATTCTCCCTCTCCTCCTTACTCTTCGCTTGATAAATCCGATGAAGCTAAAAATCAAGTAACAGAGAAGAAGAAGAAGCAGAAAGAGAAAAAGGAAAAGAAAAAAAAGGAACCAAAATCGAATGGGGGAAACCAAGCGTCATCTAGTGAAAATCCTCACACCACACCATCTAAACATAAATCTCCTTGTGTCACTTGCAATGGAGACCACTATCACTGAGATTGTCCCTACATCCCTCGGATCTTAAGGGACTAGTCTCCTCGTTTGCACAATCTGGTGGCGTCAACCTCTGATGATCATGTTGAATGCTCACCATCAACTAGTGAAAGTGAAGCACATGGACAGAAAAGGAATCCAAAATTTCCTTTTAAGTTGTGTGAAGGAAATCACGCCGTCCACCGTTGTCCCTTCCTTGATGAGGCTAAAAGAGTTTTGGATGATCGTCTGGTTTCACCGCTACGACTTCCTCCTAGATATAAAAAACTCTTTCCAAGTCCTCCACCAGTTGAAAATCTAGCTAGCCCATCGTTGTGGTTAGCCGAAGCATCTATCATTGAAAATGAACCCTCTGAATCCATACCAAACGAAAGTTAAAAGGTTGAGACGGCAATTGACCCGGTCTTGCCTTCAGAGTGCTCATGTTCGAGTGATACTGTCACTGAAGAGAAAGAGAACAAAATCGTTCAAATTCTTTTCATTAACACAGACTCCCATGAACTTGGGGGCAATCCTCCCATTTCTTTATCACAGGAAGGAAGTTCATCAGAGTCATATCTGGCCGTCTATTTGCTCCCACCACCAAGCAACCTAGTCGTTTCCTTCGACTGGAATCTACTAGGTAGATCCCGTTTACCAGCTAGTGTACCATTCAAAATCATTGTACAAGATTACTGAATGGTCATGGCTGGTACCCTCATCGATGAAGGGGCTTCTGTGAGTATCATTTCCTCAACTGCTTGGAAAGCGCTTTGTTCGCCATCGCTTTTTCCTGAAATGAGAAATCTGACAGGCTTCGACAAAGGAACCGATCGACCTTTAGGGATCCTTCCAAATGTGGCCATTACTTTGAGAAGGAAAACTGTTCACATGAACATAATGGTAGTTCAAGGACCATTAGATTATAATCTACTCCTTGGACATGACTGTATTTATTGCATGGGAGCCATCGTCTCCTCACCCTTTAGAGTAATGTGTTTTCTGCACGAAGGAAGAATGGTCAAACTCATGGACCAAATGTCATTCCCCGGTTCATGCATCACAAATAGTCAAATTCCATCCCTAAATGGTCTCTTCACGTAAGAACATTCTCATCGATCTCCAGTCCATCGACCTGATGAGCGCCAGTGATTCAGGAGGATGTGACTGAAACCCAGGGGGCATGCACCCTAGTCTATTTCGGTAGGAAAACCTTGGGTATAGAGTAGGTTTCCGTGGAGGATATATGACTAGTCTAACGAACCCGTCCTTACAGGAAAATGGGATCAAGCTAGAAAAATATACCTTCGTTATAGTTATGTGAGTCGAATGCGTCTACGCCACTCACCTTTGTCTGTTTCGCTAAACATTGCCAAGGAATCATTTTATCTCCTACGTGAATGGAACTCTCTTGATAACCTGGAAATTTTTCACTATACCTGGGGGCATGCAAACCTTTCCACATGCAAGTGAAGAGCAGTTATTTATTTTTAAAATTTGTAGGACCTCTAACCCTTTAAACCCGTAAGCCTAGTCGTTTCCTAACTTGCATAAAGAAAGGATCTGAGGCAAAGCTTCAAAAGGTGCAAGCCCCATAAAAAATGGCATCTTGAATGAGACATCCTTATCATACCACTAGAGAGCAATGTTACCATAGGGTTCAAGCTCGTTAAAAAATAAACCCTCCACGAGCAGTTTTAGCGCATAGTTCAAGCTTGTTAAAAAATAAACATAAGTCATGAGCAAATGTTTCCCCCAGCATTTAAGCTCATTAAAAAATGAACCAGTAAATAACCATTGTGAATGCCTTATCGCCAGCTTTTGAGCCTTGCTCGTGTTCTCACCATCACCTCCACGCTATTTTTAGCCGATCATTCACCCCCATGTGATTGTTTACCCCTTCGAGGAACATCTACGAAGAGTGATTCTAATAGCCATCCTTGTAACACTGCCGTGATTGGAAAATTCCAAATCTTACCTGGAATCAACTGCTACCCGAAACCATCACTCGTTCCTCGAAAACGAGTATGCTTTAAGCTCTTCTCACCTGACTCGTAAAATTTGAAAAGATTGTCAAGCGATTGGCTTCTCCAACTCGCTAAAGTCATAGGAAGTGCTATCCCTCCTCTAGATTTTAATGCTTTTGGACTTGAGGGATTATTACACAAAAAGGTCGAGTGCTTGTCTTGTTCGGCTCATTAAAACTATCAAAAATTCATCCCTTTTGTATTATTTTATACTTTTTCAGACTTAAGGGATTATATGACGAAAAAGAATCGTTGGAGTCTCCTTTGCGTTTCTTTCAAACTCTCTAAAATTGAAAGGGACCGAGTTATCTTTGTCGTTAAACTCGTTAAAACTGAATAGCAACAAACTCGTCCAAATGGACAAAAACGAGTTTCACTGTCACTCGGCTCGTTAAAATATAGGGATAAGTTCGCCCGAAGGGTGGATTATAGAACAAGCATATGTTATCCTCGTCAAGCTTGACAAACACAAAGAGGTACTGGTCAACAATGACTGGGGAAAATTGGGAAGAAAACTTGAAGAAGCTTTATTGGTAGCAAGTCACTATTGAACATGACACTTTCCTTCCGCATCCATGCCAGGTTGGGTTGTTCCGTTCACTAGTTATCACCACTGGTCCATCACACCATCCATCTTTGGGGTTAACGCTACCAATCCATCATCAGTGTCGCCGATATGTTCAAGAGAATTCATTCAGACAACTCACCTGTGTCTCACTCACTACAATACATTCATGCTCCATTCCTTCATGACTGCCACCCTGAACCCTGTATCGTCAGATTGTTTTCACCTCCAAAATCATTTGCTTCATTCTATGTCATTGATGTGGGATCCATTAAGGCCCTCCTGCGATGGGTCGCTTCTTGTTGACATCAGCTCATTATCCAAGAAGTTGACTTAGGAACAACCCTTTCAATACTATGAAGCTTGCATGCCTCAACGGCAAGCTTCTCACTTTCGGCAAGAAGTTTACATCAATTGCATTCGACCGAGAGATTTTACATGGTGTTCGACACCAAGTCCTTTTTCACACCACGTGAATTGTACTATAGTACCTTGAGGGTCATTGTCATTTTTGGTGATTCTTTTCATGCCCATTAACAATTTACATCATTGGCTAGTAATCAGGTGATGTCTTTCCATGTTCGACTCCAGAACATTTTTCGCATGGATGGACTTGTACTTTGAGTGAATATTGAACGAGTTTTGAAGACCCCAAATCTAGTTTCATCCATCCGAGCTGCGATATATTTAGGAATATAAAAACATCAAGTGTACATCATTGCCACACAGATGATCATCCAAATCAAAGGATGATGTGTCCATATCATCAGTCTGTCACACAGACGATTGTCTGTCGTATGTACATGAAAATGAATTTATAATGCTAAGCATGGGAATGCCCGCCTCAGCTAGGTCATGAAAAAAATGTTGTCAAAATAATGTATTGCACTATATCTTATTACAGGTCGCCTCCCAGCTCAGAAAAACATTAGATACTCATAGTAAAGAATTTCACCCGACATCAGAAAGATTAACGACCTCATTCTTTAGGGGGGCAACTGTTATAGACATTTTCTGGCACTTCAACCCCAATCATAAATGTCCATAAACTGAGGGCTCCTAAGTCCCTAAAAGTGTTGCTTGAATGCCTAAAGGAACAAGGTCAGCTCATTACATCATCTCCCAGAAGTTCTCCACTGAAAACTGCTCATAAATGGTCAAAACTGGACCATACTGAAAGCTCAGTGCAGAGGGTGCAATGCATATCACCTTCCCAATGTACAAGGTGTGATGCATACTGAATTGCCCCTCTGTAGGGTGTGATCGTCGAGAATGGACAAATGGCAGGGAAAAAATGCAAGGTGGAAGATCATGGAATCTTCCAGAAGCTTCCCCTCTGACACTTGCCTCTCTATTTTCGACCAAGGACGAGTAAGAGATCATCATTCTCCAAGTGGAAGAAGGAACTATCAGAGAGAGGACACTAATCAAGATCCCAGAAGATGACTCACCTCTTTGTAATCATCTATATATGGATCCCTCATCACAAAGGTTAGAGGCTGGAATTTTGTATCTTATAGAGAAGTGTTGTTGGCTTTCTCGTGTACATTCATAGTGTTGGGTGATCTAATATTTGCTTGAGGTGAAGAAGGGCTTCCTAGCTGGAGGATGATGTTGGTCAGAACATATGGTTGTAATCCTCTTGCTACTTTTCATCTTAAGAAAGCTATTCTTGTTTTCTTCGATATTCTTGTGTACTTGTTTATATATGCATGTATATGGTTAACACACATCTCGTCCTATGTTATTTATGAATATAGATCCTTGTTTCCTCGATAGTAGTATGTTGTTGTGATTCCACAGGTTCTCTTTAAAGCTAGGGACGAAGAAGAAGCTGCGAAGCTCTATCAAGAAGGAGAGGAAATCAAGCGCAAGACTAAGGTTGGTCTTCTTGGTTCTCCTCTTGTCTATTTCCATAAAAGAAAATGAAAGTAGACTTTACTTGTTTGTTTCTAAGATAGCCACCCGTCTTAGTGGGAATAGCAGCATCCGAGTGGACACTATTCCCGGTAACAATCCATGCCCATGGTGATCCTGAAAATCTCTTCTTTTGTATCCTTTGACCTATAGTAGTCCCAATATTTTTTGTTAAAATCATGTTGCATCTGAGCCCAAGTTGTGATGTTATCCCCAGGTAAACCGATGAACCAGCATAATGTTGCATCCTTGAGGGTAGATGGAAACAATTTTAACTTTTTCTCATCATCTATATAGTCATAGGTTTCGAATATAACCGCAAACTCAAATATAAAAGTGTCAGGGTCCTCTGTGGTTAGTCCATGGAAATGAGGGAGAGCAGAGGGGCTTATATTCTTCATCTTAGTGTCCCCGATGGTTTCCCTGATTGGGAAGGCACTGTCAATTCTCTCTACTTTCATTTTGGTTTTCATCCATTAGTTTAGTAGGAATGGGTTCTCCTTCTTCTTCTTCTTCCCCTATAGGTTCTTCAAATATGTCAGGTTGCTCACCTAAAGGTTCCTCTAGTTCACAACCACCAAAGAAGAGAGAAAGATGGTTGTTGGATGCAGTGGGGGTATTTGGAAAGAATTTCCCGAAATTGTCCCTATTCCTACGAGGCATCAAAGGAAATGTTTTTGGGTTGGCTTTTATAAGATTTTTTTAAGCTGGAAAGTACTTTGCAGAAACGAAATTGTTGATTGAACGAAAACTACTGACAAAAAACTACTTCATGAATTGAATTCTACTTGAAAAATGGAAAGGAAAGTAGATAATGACAACTGAAAGAAAGGAAGCTACAAGATTACTTTTGCACAAATAAACTAATGAAATAAAATTGAAGACTAGAAATATAAGAAAAGAAAGCAGTAATCACATTCTACTCAGGCACCTCCCTAATAATGACACCAAGAAGTGATGAGCATCAGTATTGCAGCAAGGATGCTGCAACTCCTGGGCTACCAACTTTACTCATCAACCCGGGGTTCATACAAACTTGGAGGTGACAATGATCTATGCTCAAGCAGAAGTGAAGGTCCTACCTGTTGTCACTATTCATCTGGTGAGAGACCCCATGGGTTCCAAGCCAGACTTCTATAGGGTCTGAGGAAGCTTTATTCTTTGATGGAAGAAGAGTAAATCTATTCTAAGAAAGATACTCTACTGTAGTAATGAAGAAAACAACATGTAATGCTAAATCACACCATATCCTAATTAACCATTTAAATAGTTATGCTAAGCATAATTGCTAAATCAACATTATCCTAATGCTGATATCTAAGTTACATAATTAAAGAGCATCAAACCAAAGTAATGTGTAAGCAAGGAAACAAAACTAAATCTATTTTCAGTTTTTTTTTTTTGGTTTTTTTGGTAAAATAAAGCATGCAATTTAAGTGTTCTTGTAGACATTTCAGGCTGATGGAAGATGGTTGAGGATGTCTAGAAGGTCTATGGAGTGGTAGTGTTTAAATGATACATAGAACAAATTTCAGGAAGGAGCCAAGAAGAAGAGCAATCAAAGATTGAAATCATCGAAAGGAAGACGTAATGAAGCAACAGTGCACAGGAACCATTGGATCAGTCGTGAACAATATTAATGGGAGATAAGTAGCATAGATCTTATCATAGGATATTACGTGAATAGATGAATGAACAATATTAACAGGAGATGAATGGTGAAGATCTGATCACAGGGGATTAAGTGAATAGACGGATGGATCGATCAATGAATAGGATTAATGAAAGATGAATGGCGAAGATCTTATCATAGGGGATTAAGTGAATAGATGGATTAATCGATCAATGAACCAGTTTAACAAAATATGAGTTGCGAACACATTATCACGGAGATTAAGTGAATAGATGGATGGACCACACCATGTCACGTGTCGGTAGAAGGGGGAAAACATACAGAATGATGGAGCAGTCTTCGTAGGTGGTAAGTAGTTTCTCGTGCACCCTCAAAGTTGTAAGTGGAATTCCTAAATTTTACGTGATTAGCCTAAGTGCGTGACACGTAGCACACGAAAACCACTTTTCTCGCATGCTCTCGATCGGATATCAGTAGTGAATGAATTTTTGTGAGATTGCGTGATAGCTGTTGGATCATGCGGGATTGATCAACAGTGGAGATCAACCAGGCTAGTTGGCGGTTAGGTGATGCGATAGACATTTGATCAAGAAAAACATATCGATGGTGGATATTTGGAGTGCCTAAAGTATAACATTGAAATTAATATGTGACACGCGGTCAACATTGATTGGTCAATTTTTTTATAAATCGGATGGTAAGGAAATCTACCGGTATAATCTGATTAAGACGTGATTTATTACCTTTCGCCTATATTATGTATGAAGAAAGTGCTGAAGGAAATGAGAATATGAGTGAGATCTTATTATAGAAAGAGAGTGATGGAAAAAAGATGACGATAAAATGAACCAAGTACTGAATCAAGACGAAAAACTCCCAAAGCTCATTGAAGAACTATAAATCTCTGTTTTCAGTGTTGCTGAAGAGTTTCTTCCTCAAGTCGTGCTTGCAGAGGGAGGAGGTGAGACCGAGACACCTAATGACAACCTTATGGTGATCATTTTCTCCTTGCTAGCTTGCTAACTGAAAGATGTCGCAAATGGAAGCAAACAAAAACATAACCAATTTTCACTACACTGTTGTCATGGAAATGTAACTACTTAAGAAAATGAACGATTAAACCATGAATCTATGCGCTACACTGTTGTAATGGAAATATAACTATTTATGAAAATGAATGATTAAACCATGAATCTATGCTAGCATACATGTAAAATAAAGAGGAGCCTTACATTCTAGGGTAGGGCCCTAACCCAAGAGCTTCAGCCCTATGAGTTAACTCAGTGCTTGCTCAAAACAAAACTGATTCTTATTTATCAAAACAATGGATTACATCAAAAACTGTCACAAGTCTTGCAGCTTGAAAATAGAACAAAGTTTTACAATAAAAAATCTGAATCCTACTATGGTCATATGCCTCTCTACTTATACATCTGAAGTCTCCAACGACTTCCTTAAAATTAGGGAGGCTCGGGTCCCAAGCTCAAGATAAACTAGTGCTTTGACTTTCACTTTCTCGGCTACCTTCTAGTCCTCATGATTTGGCGAATTGCACTCCGAGCTGATGGAGGAATATTTGAATGGGGGGGTAGTAAATGAGGAGGATTTACCTCTTATAATTCTTCTCCCTTGTTCCATTCAAGTTTTGACCAAGGACTTTGCGAAAATTCCTTGATTTTATCCTTTAATCTTACATTAAATGCACATTAGACAAAAAAGAAAAATATCAATCTCTAACTCATCTCATAAACAAAATATAATCAAAAGTATGCAATAAGTTGTTAGAATAGTTGGTTTGGAGGTGAATTAAGGCCCATATAATTACCCAATGATGAGGCTCATCAGTTTCCAAAGAAAAATATTGCAGCAAAACTAATATTCACATCCCTCTTTTCTATCAAAAATCTGAATTAAACAATAAAATAATTTGGGGATAATGTATGTTTCGTTCCCTGACAATAGTGTGAAAATGTTATTTGTTAGAGGAAACCCTAGCTATAAGGGGAAAAATATAAGGTTACCTCTAACTGCTTTGAGGTTGAAACTTGGCCCTTCAACTTGGAAAGGGATCTCTCCCTAAACTCAGCTACCCAAGTTCATAGTGCTAGAAGGTCTGTAATATATTATATGCCCAAATTAATTGAGAAAAAAACTAAGGTTAGTTGGTTTTATACAAAATCTACAACTGTGGAGAGAAGTATCTTCCCTAGAGTGGGTGGCCTAGTCTAGAACAACAAAAAGTAAATAAACTAATGTTTTCCTTAAAGTTAATGGAAAAATAGATGAAGCCTCCCTAGAATAGATCATCCCTCTCTTATCTTGTATGCTACAATCCTAGCTTCGATCACTATAATTATAACCTGCACAATAATACAACACAAAAAAAAGTTCTATGACATCTATGTAGCATCATCAAATCACTTTATTCAATAGATCAACATGGTATTGAAATACATGAAATCATAACATCACATATAGGAAAACAATGAACTCTTTTTATTAAAAGAAATGGAAAGAGTCACAACCAAATATAGGAGTTGATCTTGTATAAGATATTCTCAAATTTGAGTTGTCCTTCCTTGTCATAAAGTGCATCTCTATGTCACCTTAGTGCTTGTAATAATGACTATCACAACAACAACATGTGGGTAAAATCTACCTCCAAATATAAACCCCTAGATTTTGTATGGTAGTAAATATGTAGAAGAGGATGGTAGGTTAGGAATTCTTATCCATTTACCAATCTAGGCTTGAGATCCACTCTTGATGGGAGGCTGAGTTCAAAGGATAACAAGTGAAATCTCCAAGGTAGGATAGGCTAGGATTCAAGACTTTCTTTCAAGGTAAATGGTTATAACAACTCCTGGAATCTTATGGAAGAGGAATTTTCGAGATTCCTTTTATTTTTCCTAAATTTCTAGAATCAGTGCATCCCCGAAAGGGGAAACCTTTTGATGATTAGAACAGGTCCGGAGAGGGTCGACTTACTAGTGAATGTAGTATCGTAATACAACAGGGTGAAATGGGCCTTAAAATCACTGAAATAAAGCAGTTAAAGGCATAAACTCAGGGATTAGGGAGATTCATGCTGAAGGATTTGTGCAAAGGTGATGAAAAGGGTTAAAAGGAGGTTGATTTGTCTAGTTAATAGGCCTATTGACCAGTGTGACAAAATGGCCTATAAAATATCCCCCCCCTAAAGCACAAATTCATAAATGACATCTAATGACTAAAGTGCTTCACCTTGTGACATTTCGAGATCAAGAACAATGGCCGAGATCATGATTTGTTACAATAAATTTACATCATGATGACTCTGCTCATGGAGGGATACACATGCTCAATGTGTAAGCTAAAAATACATGTATAATGATGAAATATATATGTCCATTGATGACCAAAGGTGGACCGATGACTGGATGACCTTCTTTATGATCATATCCATCATACTTTATGATCTTGTATTAATATTGAAATTGCAACCTCAATGGATGGAACCAGATCAAAGGTCTTCTATCACATTCACATGATCATTCAATGTATGAGTCTAACCATGTGAATCAATGAGATGGAGTCGAACATGGTAGACACTATCTGACTACTAGCTAATGGTGTACGTTATTAATAGACATGATAGAAACTATCGATAATGTTAATGGATCTGAGGTACCGTAATACAATCTATGTGGTGTAAATGAATGATTTGAAGTCAAACACCACACATAATTTGTCGATCGAATGTCAATGATGTAAACCTGTCATTGAGAGCGAGGAAACTTTCCATTGATGTATGCAATCACCAAGGTACTGAAGGGTTCTTCCTAAGTTGACTTCCTGGATAATGAGTGACGTCGATAGGAAGTGTTCTAGCATCATTTATCACCCTTGCATACCTGATGCTATGAGTCATGGCCTTAGGCAACCCTCTCCCTTCAAACTTGCTCCATTTATCAAAAAACGTTATTTAAAATTCCATACGTGACTCTGACCTTCAAAAAGAATGTACGTAGGTGGGTCCAGCTATACCCAACTTGCGGTTATAATTTAAAATATTAAAAAAAATATATAAAATCCCTATTTTATTGACGAGGTTTACAGGTTACACCAGAAGCCTACCTATAGGAGCCTGTGGCCTAACTGTATCCCAGCTCAAAGAACTATTTTGGGGTGATATAAATACACCTCAATGGAAGGCCTAAAGGGAGGAGAAAGATAGCATATTGATATTATATCCAATTGGTCCCTCATCAAATCTGATTTATCCCTATGCCTCCTGCACTCCCAGCTATAGGAAACCCTTCTTTCCTCATAGACATGTCCATCTCCTTTATATGGCATCTATGTATATGCATTTGAAAGAGTATGGTTGAGGCTTGGGATGGACAGATCCAGAGAAAGTTTTCACATGGAGTTCTGGTCAAATCAGGTTGTATTCTTCCACATTTTTTGTTATCATCAATAAAGGAGCTTTGTCCTTTTCCTGATGTTATGATATATATTTTTTAACTCATGTTATGATCTAATTATGTATGATTTCATGATTTATACCTATATGCTTATACGATCTAACATTTATATCTTGAACATGCAATGAACTACTGGTAGTATATGTTGGGTATACGACCAAAGTCCCACATTGACTTGAAGTGGGGAGGATCATGGGTATATAAGGATGGACAAATATCTCCATTGGTATGAGGCCTTTTGGGGTAAGTCCAAAAGCAAATCCATGAGGGCTTAGGCCCAAAGTGGACAATATCATACCATTGTGGAGATATGTGGTGTCCAGAGTCCTTACAAGTGGTATCAGAGCCATGCCCGAAGTTAGCCAAGTGGAT
>APFE030951818.1:0-10242 GCA_000404065.3 Pinus taeda | reverse complement strand
GAGAGGGGGGGGGGGGGCTTTGTTTTCTTTTAGTCACGGAAGCTTTGAATTGTGTGCTTGCCTGAAAAAGCTCGTTTTCTCCCTACAAAACAAAAACACAAAACCCAACATGGACATGCAAAAAAACAAGCCTTACGGCTTAATGTTAGCTTTACCCGGAAACTAAATATTTTCCTCAATGTTTCTGATTTTCCGAGATCACACTAAGGTGCAGGGAAAAGAGCATACGCGTGAGAAAAATTATTCCTTTCTGTTTCTGATTTTCCCAGATCGCACAGAGTCGCAAGGCAAAGAGCATACGCAGAAATGAAATGTATAGATCCGGTAAAAAAAAATAGCTAAATAAACCAAAACCGAAATAAACAGAGAGAAAATAACAATAAACTGCAAATAAACACTGTATACCTCCAGATCTAAAAAATGACGCAGCTAGGGCTACCGGAAACCTTTTCGCGTGAAACGAAAGGGGTTCCTCACTGGAACAGATGCTTCCAACACAACAGAGCGGTCCTCTCGACCCGAAAGCAGTCAGGAACAGCAGATCTAGGAGATGGCAGTCGCATGCAGTTCTACCGGCTTCAGATTTGGATAAACAACGGACGCGACCCTCAAATAGCTTTGATACCATGTAGGAATTTACAGGGTAAGTTCCTCAGACAGAACACCAAAAGGGCACCGCTCACAAATAGATCACAGATCAATACACCAGTATTTTGACGTGGTTAAAACCCTCAAAGAGGGAAACAGTCCACGGCTTGCGCCAACGTGGCTACTACAGGAAATTTATTAATAAAGAATGAAAATTTACATAAGCTTCTCTCATGCACGGAACCTAAAAAGACCTCCATGTGCTTAAATAGAATCATGGACCAACTGTCAACCACGGATCAAGTTCGGTATACCGAGAGAGAATGAACCGTTGGATCACTACATATCTGACCGTCGGATTGTAAGTTACAAATGTACATAGTAAAGAAACACACTTTACCTAACTCTATACTAGACCAAGTTATACTTAACTATTGCTACGTGTCGGAATATCCTAACATTCCATCCATATATTAGTTGGAGTACAATGATCCCCTATAGAGGGCATGTTATGTGGTTGTTGGTGTCATTTATGACCCTTGATTCCTAAATGTTTCATCTAGGGACGAGTCACATTATATTCCTCCCTTGATCATGGTCAATAACTTAAGATTTTTCCTAGCATGAAAGGCCTCATAATAGAACCCCTGTAGAATATTCTACATGGAAGCCAAATATCACTCACTAAAGAAACTATGTTGTAGTTTGAATCATCATAAGGTGCTTATTTTCCCCATTTGATTATGGTAAAGGCCTTAAGAACCATCCCTATTATGAAAAAACCCCTGCTAGCATTTGTGTCCCATTTTTAGGCTAAATATCCACTCAAAAGTATATATGTTGTCCTGCAAGGCCTTAATCATGGCCCATTAGCTCAATAATATTAATGTAAAGCATAAATACCTCAATTTTCTCTCTTATCCATGATCTAATACCCATCCCTCATGAACAATACATCACATCGACATTGATATACCAATGTGAGGGCATCGATCTCCTATATAGGGAACTTTCTATGGTTTATGGCTTGTTCATGACCTCTTGTCCATTTTAGCTATCTAAAATTAGATATTACATATTGAAAGCCAGTTGTGTTGAGAGCCACTTTGTTTTTTCGAAATGATAAAACTTCTCCTAACTTGGCTATCAACTAATAATGAGATGAATAATAAATTATGGTAATCTTATATTCAAAATAAATATTTTTCTTTTTTTATAATTGCTTTTTCAATTTATGAAGTCTTAAAAAAATCCTTCTTACATGGTGTGTTATTTTATTATAAATTTTATGATAATTTTTTTGTTTTCCCATGAGTATGTTTATTTATATTTTCCTCTTACAAATGACAAACATTTAATTTATTTAAATCTTTTAACTTATAATTAATATTTTTAAAACTTAAAATTAACTCTTTAAAATAACTTATTATAGTTATTTTTGTAATTATAATACCATTGATATGAGAATGTAATTTTTTTATCACATTTTTAATTTATAAAATAATGAAACAATTTTTATTTAAAAAAATAATCAGAATGGCACCTTAATTGGCTATGGTCATGAAAATGAATTTACTAGTGTTTTTCCAAAAAAACATACATTAAAACCTAAAAGTTATAGTGACAACAGTAAAAATTAAATTCAAATGTTTTTAGTACAAAACAGACCCATATTACCCATTCCGATAATTAAAAATAAAACAAAATACATAGTAATTTATCCTTTAATTTAAATAATTTTCAGTAACATAAATAATAATTTTAAAAATTATATCAACATAAAAATCAATAATAATATAATAAATTATACTTTAATATTAAATCAGTAAATAACTAGTCTATAACTGAATTACACATACTTATCTTCCACCATAACCAGTCAGAGTCTATGCTTACATGTAGATACTCAATTGTATTCCAACTATCTTTATATAACTTTTCACCTTAGATAAGAAACTATAGTTAAAAAATGCAAACTTCTAACCATTTCTATTTCAAGGATTAGAAATTTACAGAAATTGAAATTACTGTTGGGAATTTTTGATAATTCCAAACAAAAACTGAAAAGAGAGTAATGCTCTATTTCTTTACACAGCAAAACTAAAATTGTTTGGGAGAACAAAGTTTGACACATGCATACAAAAGGTTTGTATTCATTAATAAAACCAATTGTTGTTACAAAATTCTTCCTCTCACAGAGGGATTACAACAGGAAGGCTTCAGTCCCACACAAAAAAAATTACTCTGTCTCTCCAGAAAATTTTTACACTGCTGTGTGTAAAAATTTCTTTACATTCACTACTGTAAAAAAAATCTTCTCGTTTCATTCACACTGCTACATATTTACATAGTAATTTATCCTTTTAAAATTTAAATAATTTGGGTAACAATAAATAATAATTTTAAAAATTATATCAACATAAAAATCAATAATAATATAATAAATTATACTCTAATATTAAATCAGTAAATAACTAGTCTATAACTGAATTACACATACTTATCTTCCACCATGACCAGTCAGAGACCATTCTTACATGTAGATACTCAATTGTATTCCAACTATCTTTATATAACTTTTCACCTTAGATAAGAAACTATAGTTAGGAAATCCAAACTTCTAACCATTTCTATTTCAAGGATTAGAAATTTACGGAAATTGAAATTACTGTTGGGAATTTCTGATAATTCCAAACAAAAATTGAACAAAGAGTAATTCTCTATTTCTTTACACAGCGGAAACTAAAATTGTTTGGGAGAATAGAGTTTGACACATGCACACAAAAGGTTTGTATTCATTAATAAAACCAACTGCTATTACGAACTTCTTCCTCTCATAGAGGGATTACAACAGGAATGCTTCAGTCCCACACAAAAAAAATTACTCTGTCTCTCCAGAAAATTTTTACACTGCTATGTGTAAAAATTTCTTTACATTCACTGCTGTAAAAAAAACTCGTTTCATTCACATTGCTACATATTTCATTTCAACAACAAAAAACTTTCTCTGCACTACTGTGCATTACTAAGAGAAAATTACATTTACACTGATGTGTAATTTTTCATATGCACACTGGTGCATTCTGCACATCTTCTTAAAACAACTAAACATAACAATACATATTAACTATACCATACTCCGGTGAAAATAAAAAACAATAAAATTAAAATCTTACAAACATTTACCAACCCACAGTAAATTACATTTACTGTTTTACTGACAAAACTAGCGGTAAATGAAACTTCTAATTCATGTCAAGTCCATATGGTACAGGCCTATACACAACCGTTGACTTCAATCGGATGGATGTCAGTCGATATCAGTTTAAAAATGAGATATGCGATTTGTGATCGGATCGCATCGTAGAATCGCAATCTGCAGAAGGGAGAAAAAAATGGAACACTATCATATCGATGCAATTTGCAATTGGATCGCATCGCAACATTGCAATCGGCAAAAATCACAGGATGTAGCAAAGGCAATATGGCGTGGACGCGATTTGCGATATGCGATAAGATCGCGTCGCAAGGAAAAATAGTGCTGCAGTTGAAATTACCATTTCCACACTCCCCTTTAATTTCAACGCTGGGTTATCAGTCATACCTAGACATTTCCTCAAAAATTCAAAACTTTTTCGTCCAAATGGCTTGGTCAAAATATTTGCAACCTGATCCTAAGTTCTGCAATGTTTTAAAACAATTTCTCCATTGTTTACCAATTCCTTGATGTAATGAAATTTTGTGTCAATGTGTTTCGTTCTCTTATGAAACACATAATATTTGGACAATGCAATCGCTGAGCTATTGTCACAAAAAATCACAGTTCCTTTTGCTTGCTCTTGGTATAAGTTTCTTAACATCCTTCTCATCCAAACTGCTTGACATGTTGTTGCTATAGTTGCCACATATTCTGCCTCTGCTGTAGACAACGCTACAATAGGTTGTTTTTTAGAAGCCCATGAAATAGCTCCTGAACCCATGTGAAAAACATAACCGGATGTGCTTTTCCGATCATCTACACTTCTAGCCCAATCACTATCAGTGTATCTAATTAAATCTAAACATTCTAAAGTAGTATATAAAATGCCAAACCTTTTAGTACCTTTAACATACCTCAAAATTCTTTTTGCTGTTTGCCATTGTGCTTCTTTTGGCCTCTCCATGAATCTTGAAATTAAACGAACACCATGCATTATATCCGACCTAGTTGTAGTCAAATACATGAGGCTGTCAACTATGCTCTTGTACAAACTAGGATCAAAATCCTTGTTGTTGTCCTCTTTGCTAAGTTTTAATCCCATCACTGTGGGAGTGATTGCTACTTTGCTCTCCTGCATGTTAAATCTTTTCAACACTTCATTAACATATTTCACTTGTGAGATAAAAATCCCATTTCCATTTTGTTCTACTTCTATTCCTAAGAAGTATCTCAGCAAGCCCATGTCAGTCATCTCAAATTCTTCTTTCATGACTGTTTTGAAATTTTCAATAAGATAATCATCATTACATGTGAAAATAACATCATCAACATATAACACAACAATTAGTATTTTATCATCCTTTTCTTTGATGTAGAGGGTGGGTTCTCCCTCACACTTTTCAAAAACATTTTCGAGTAGGTAGGAATCTATCCTATTGTACCACGCTCTTGGTGCTTGCTTCAACCCATAAAGAACTTTCTTCATTCTGCACACTTTGTGCTCTTGGCCTTTCTTTTCATAGCCTAGAGGTTGTTCAATGTAAACCTCTTCCATTAACACTCCATTTAGAAATTCTGACTTCATGTCCATTTGGTAAACTTTCCACTTGTTTTGTGCTGCTATGGATAGCACTGCTCTCACGGTTTCCATTCTAGCAACCAGTGCGAAAGTTTCCTCATAGTCTCTCCCATACTGCTGCTTATATCCTTTGACAACAAGGCTTGCCTTGTGTCTTTCTATTTTGCCTTCAGCATTACTCTTGGTCTTGTAAACCCATTTAACTCCAATGACTTCTTTTCCTTTTGATAGTTCAACTAAATCCCATGTCTTGTTTCTTTCTATGGCATTGATCTCTTCATCCATAGCTTCTATCCATTTCTTATCCTTAATTGCCTCTTTGAAATGAACAGGGTCATCAACATGACAATATAAAGCAAACAAAGAGTTCATACCTTCATCATAAATGTCACTTAAATTTCTGAACTTCTTACCTCTTTCATTTGGTGTACAAGTGCTTGAAGAAGCACTTGAATTTCCTGCTTGTGGTGTGCTTGAAGCAGCACTTTCATTTCTCCTCAAGGGTGTCGCTTGCTGCCCTTGTGTTGGCATTGCTATTTGGGGATGTATTTCAGCCATCTCCTCATCATCTTCATCATGTGACAAAGAGATTTTAACATTCACTGTTTTCTCTATGCTTCCATCCCAAGCTTCCTCCTTAATGAACCGAACATCTCTGCTCGCAAAGAAATTCTTGGTGGATGGGTTATACAACCTATAAGCTTTGGTTTCCTCACTATATCCAATGAAAATACATTTCTCCCCTTTGTTGTCCAACTTCTTTCTTAGCTGATCTGGAATGTGTGCATCAGCCACACATCCAAAAACTTTCATGTGGGTGACTCCTTGCTTTCTCCCACTCCATGCTTCTTCCGGCACTCTGTTCATGACTGCTTTTGTAGGGCATCTATTCAAAATGTCTGCTGCACAATGTACAACTTCAGCCCAATAATGATTTGGCAAATGCTTTGCCTTTAACATACTCCTCGCCATATTCATGATTGTCCTATTCTTCCTTTCAGCAACTCCATTTTGTTGCAAAGTATACCTAGTGGTAAATTGTTAATGAATTCCATTTTCTCTACAAAAATGTAGAAATTATTTGGAGATATATTCACCTCCTCTATTAGTTCTTAGAACTTTGATATGCAGCCCACTTTGGTTTTCTACAAGTGCTTTGAAATTGCAAAATCTTTCAAACACTTCACTTTTGTTCTTCATGGAATAGACCCAAGTTTTTCTAGTAAAATCATCAATGAATGTCAGAAAATATTGGTTGCCTGCAAATGATGGAGTTTGCATTGGTCCACATAAATCTGAGTGGACAATCTCTAAGGGTGCTTTTCCCTGATGGAAAATATTCTCTGTGTTGCTTCCCCAAGATACAACCTTCACAAAGGTTGTCTGGTTTCTCTATCAATGGTAATCCTCTTACCATTCCTTTTCTATGCAACAAGTTAAGACCTCCAAAGTTGAGATGTCCAAATCTCAAGTGCCACAACTAATTTTCATCCTTTGGTTCGCTTTGGAAAGCCTCTTGAGTAACTGCTGCAATTTCAACTCCATCTTTCAAATCTACTTTTATCTTGAGAGGGAATATCCTTTTCCTCGTCATCTTCACTTCAGCAATACATAGTTTGCTGGGTGCTCTATCCATAATAGTGCATACATTATTCTCAAAGAAAACATTGTAACCCTTTTGAACAAGCTGTCCAATACTTAAGAAGTTACATCTCATTCCAGGGACATAATAGACATCTGCTATGGTTTTCTTTTCACCTTTCCTTGTTAAGACTTTTACTTCTCCTTTTCCCATAACAGAAACTTTACTATTTGTCCCTAGTGTGACTTGTGACTTCACACTCTAATCTAACTTAGAAAACATGGCTATGTTTCCTATCATATGGTTACTGCAACCGGATTCTAGAAACCATACATCTTCACTCTTTGTTTCAGCCATATTATATGCCAACAACACATTATCTTAATTGATATTTTCTCTAGTGAAATTTGCACTAGATCTATTACTCATATCATGTTGCTTCTTCCTACATTCATTTGCATAATGCCCATATTTTTTACAATAGTAACTTTGGACATTAGATTTTTCATACCTTTGTCCTTGAGCATGATGTTGTTCACTTTTTTGGCTGTTGCCTTGGCCTTGGTTCTGATTTGGATTGCTGCCTCTTCCTTCAGTATTTGTTGGACTATTTCTTCCACCTCTATTTTGGCTTCTGCCGCTTCCTCTTGTTTTCACTACCTTGACCTCTTCCTCTTCCAAAGGACATCTGGGTCTTAAAGGAATGTTCTAGATATGAGTTTTCATTTCTACTCAATCTCTGCTCATGCGTTATCAGTGATGCATGTAGTTCATCAACTGAGTAATTTGTGAGATCCTTTGTCTCTTCTATGGTGGTGACAATCACATCGAACTTTGAGGGTAGGACCTTCAATAGTTTCTCCACAATCCTCCTTTCTTCAAGAATTTCTCCATGAGTCCTTATCTGTGTGACCAGACCAATCACTTGTGTGAAGAATGAGTCAATATTATCTGACTCCTTCATGCATAGATTCTCAAAATATCTCCTCAGCAACTATAGTTTTGTTGTTTTCACTTTCTTCATGCCTTGATAGGCTATCTTGAGAGTTTGTCATGCTTTTTTGGATGTCTTGGCTGCTGCTTTCTTTGGAAACACACTCTCATCCACTGCTTGATATAAGAAGTAGAGGGCTTTAGAATCATTCTTATTATAGCTCTTCAGCAGTTCTTTCTCTGCCTGAGTTAAATTAATAAACTCATCTTCACCTGCTGGTTCTTCAAAACCATCCTCAACAAATTCTCATAAGTCTTATGAGGCAAGCAGGGCTCTCATAGTTATTGCCCAATAGTCATAGTTTTTCATATTAAATAGTGGGAGCTGGGTATTACAAATACCCATGCTAGTGCTGGCTCCAACCATTCTTGCACTCTTAACTATACTTCAAAATACTTGACTGTGTATTTAAAAATCACTGAGTGTCTTCAACAGTAACACAAAAAAAACTTGAAAAATACCTTTGATTCTTTCTTGACTGAGTCTTCACTTTGCTGGAGAAGCTGCTGCAGCAAAAAATCCTTCCTTCAGCTTCTTTGACACCTTCAAAGAGCCTGGACAAGCTCCGATACCAATGTTGGGAATTTCTGATAATTCCAAACAAAAACTGAACGGAGACTAATGCTCTGTTTCTTTACATAACGGAAATTAAAATTGTTTGGGAGAACAGAGTTTGACACATGCACACAAAAGGTTTGTATTCATTAATAAAACCAACTGCTGTTACGAACTTCTTCCTCTCACAAAGGGATTACAATAGGAACGCTTCAGTCCCACACAAAAAAATTACTCTGTCTCCCCAGAAAAATTTTACACTGCTGTGTAAAAATTTCTTTACATTCACTGTTGTAAAAAAAAAAAAAGGTCTTCTCGTTTCATTCACACTGTTTCATATTTCATTTCAACAACAAAAAACTTTCTCTGTTCTGCATTACTAAGAGAAAATTACATTTACACTACTGTAATTTTTCATATGCACACTGCTGCATTCTACACATCCTCTTAAAACAACTAAACATAACAATACATATTAACTACACCATACTCTCGTGAAAATAGAAAAACAATAAAATTAAAATTTTACCAACATTTACCAACCCACAGTGAATTACATTTACTCTTTTACTGACAAAACTAGCGGTAAATGAAATTTTTAATTCACGACAGTCAAGTCCATATGGTATAGGCCTGTACACAATCATTGACTTCAATCGGACGGCTCTCAGTTCATATCGGTTTAAAAATGAGATATGCGATTTGCGATCAGATCGCATTGTAGAATTGCAATCTGCCGAAGAGAAAAAAAATGGAGCACTATCATATGGATGCGATTTACGATTTGTGATTGGATCGCATCGCAACATCGCAATCGGCAAAAATCACAGGATGTAGTGAAGACAATATGGTGTAGACGCGATTTGCAATATGCGATAAGATCTCATGAAGAAAATAGTGCTGCAGTTGAAATTATCATTTCAACCATTACAGTAATGTTTCATAATTATGTTTCATAATTATTTTAATGGAAAGTAGGAGATTTGTCGGTGTGAAACTCTTATATTCTTAGTCCAACTTGGGAAATTCAGTTTCTTTGTGGGAATCATCTGAATTGAAATATAGAAGATGGCTACCAGACTATTCGCTGTCGTGATTTTCGGGTATTTTAAGAGCCTGTGTGTGTTGGACAGATGGAATGCTTGACTAAAAGTAGAGCTGTGTCGGCAGTGTGCAAATGGAATTTTTAATGTCGTGAAAACGCACATCGTAAGATACAGATAGGCCTCAATAATATAATTTATATATTTCATCGACTGAAAGCTACTTGGATGGGATGGTATAGAATTAAAAATACCATCCAAGGATAAAGCTATTACTTTATTGTGCTCGTTGCCCGAGTCATGGGATCATTTTGTTACTTCTATAATTCTTAGTTCATCAGAAACTATTGAGTTTGATGATGTAGTTGCATCCTTATTATCGGAAGAAATAAGGAGGAAGTCGCATTCCGAAACCTCTACATCAGAAGCTATGATGGTTAGAGGTTGTTCGAAAGAAAGATGCCCCAGGAAGCCGAGCGACTCACGTTCAAAGTCAAAAGGGAAGAAGAGTAAGCTAAAGTGTTGGTTTTGTGGAAAACTAGGGCATTTAAAGAAGGACTGCTGGAAGCGACAACAGCAAACTTCAAAAGTAGAGTCTTCGATAGAGAAGAAGGAGGCGAATACGACAGATACAGGTTCGACATCTGGTTCAGGTATGAGTGATGAAGTATTATCAGTTAATGTGTCAAATCATGGTCAACA
>APFE030951815.1:111812-188709 GCA_000404065.3 Pinus taeda | reverse complement strand
GCTTAGAGCAATTTATTTAAATTTTCACAATTAGCTCAATATATTTTGCAGATTAGCAATCACATCAGCATTAAAGTAAACTGCAGATAGAACATAAACATAAATCGCTAAAGACAAGCCAAGACAAGAGGACACAAGATGTGGCGCTAGCTAGGGAAAAACCCCAATGTGGGGAAACCCTTGATCAAGTCTTCTTATATGTTCTTCAATAGTTCAGCACAAAGAGAGAGAGAGAGAGAGAGAGAGTACATTTATAAGATAAGTCAACACTTTGACTTATCTAGATAAGAGCATAGATCATCTCTAACAAGATATGTGAGATTAGTTGAAGACATGCTGCTTCAACAGATTCTCCAAGGTGACTCCTTCACCTATCATTGTGTTGCATCTCGTCATCATGTTGCACCTCATCGTGCAGCACCATGGTGCACATGCTTGTTGTCCCATTGTGCCACTGTTGCACAATGTCATGGCTGTCCCGTTGTGCCACTGTTGCACTATGTCATGGCTGTCCCATTGTGCCACTGCTACACAATGTCATCGTTGTCCCGTTGTGCCACTGCTACACTATGTCATGGCTGTCCTATTGTGCCATTGTTGCACAATGTCATGGTTGTCTCGTTGTGCCACCGCTGCACTATGTCATGGTTGTCCTAGTTTGCCACTGCTGCACAATGTCAGCGTTGTCCCGTTGTGCCAGTGCTACACAATGTCATGATTGTCCCATTGTGCTTTGCCATACCATAGCAGCACCATGAATTTGTTGCATTAAATAACCATGTACAACCACCAATTTGGCTCCCACAGTCTACCCAACAATCCGGTTCAAACTAATCCTCATCTAGGATCCAACACCTACAAGAGATGTTAGAGACAACATGCCTTAGCTCACCATACTGAGGTCTGATATGTTTGTAGCAAACTAGTTAGGGAATCCTAATAGTCCTTGTTAGACCCCTCCAATCCGCTCCTAAGGCCTCCTACAACTGCAGTCTTCCCTTCTAAGCTCGTTGCTCCAACACACTATCCTTAAGGCTAATTCCTAGCCCCAAGACTCTCCATCCAGCCCTCTGATTACTTCAGAATAGGCCTCGGTCTCTTGCTGTAGCAACCGCTGCCCTAGATCACAGGAAGACAACCCTCAAATTCGTCACAAGTAGCCCAGATCTCCCTTACACAACTCAGCCCTCCTGCTTGGTTATGTAGCCCTCAAAACAGTCATGAAAGGCTACAGACCTAGCCTTTTCTCCTTCCCTGAGGTGCCTACTAACCTGCGGCCTGAACATAAGATCTCCTCTCCAAAACGCGAGTTCTCCTTCTTATGTCTTCTCTAAATCATGTTGTCCAGAATTTCCTTGGCCTCCCTAACAACCAGGTTAGGACAACGTATAGGATTGTTGTGTCATCCCTTATTACCTAGGGCATCTAACCCTCCTTGACAGCGTGTGTGAGTCTTCTTTAGATTAGCGTAGATAGATCCTTCCTTGACTGCGACTAGGTGTCATGGCCTCTTTAAGATAGTGTTTAGATCTCCTCCATAGCTGCGTTGAGAGCTAGATCATCCTCCTTAGGACTGCAGCTAGGGCATCCACTTTAGAACTGTGTTTAGGGCTTCCTCCTTAGGACTGCGTTTAGGGCTTCTACTCCTAGATTTCTCTTCCACTAAAACCTAAGACAAGTGGAGAGAAATCAAGAGAGAAGTGTGTGTGAAATGACTTTCAAGTCATCTCCTTTTATACTAAAACATAGAGCACTTGTGGGTGTTGTTTAGTTGTTGGCCGACCTTGACGAATTGTCTTATAACATAAATAAATTCTTAACTCCATGAATACTTATCAGAATCGAATGATCTTTAGATCAATCCTACACCTCTCGATGGGAGGGATCCAAGAAAAATATCAGCTGCCATAAATAAGATGACCCACATGGAGTTTGGCCCTAGTTGCCAATTTTAACACTCCCTCTCAACTTGGGAGAACTCCATCCGCTAATCCATATGTCTGACTGTACTATCTCTTCCATCAATGCCCTGCACTGCTCTGCTTTGTTCTGCTGAGCTCTACTCTGCTGAACCATGAAGAAGAAGAATTAATCGAGAATGTCTCATACCATTCTCCACTGACCTGAAGTCAGTTTTATTGATCCCATGTCAATATCACAAGAAAATGTCTCAAACCACTCATACTGATCCCAGATTAGTTTCATTGATCCCAGATCAATGGAGGTCATCCTAGCATAGGGAGTACGGTAGATACAACGATGCATCCATCGATAGTACTACTATGGTCCCTAACCCCATTTCCCTGCTCATTGGCCATATGAGAGGTACTTCCCATGAGTCCCAGATTGCATGGGTATGATTCCTCGATAGGAGAACCATTCATCATGTCCCTAATTCGCCTCGGGGTATCACAAGGGAAGGTTGAGCCATTCACCCTGTACACAGCGCACCATTAGGGGAGGGTGAGTCGCCCTATGGTCTTGTTGCTCCAAGCAGTAGCCCAAGCCCCCTGGAGCTCCCAAAGCTCAATGCATGCATCATGCAAGACCTTTATAAGAAGGTCTCTCAATGACTCCAAGTCGTCCGAGAAAGTCACAAATTTGACGTTTCCCCCGGGGATTTGACATAATGTCTGCGACCTGTACATCAGTCTCAATGCGATAGAGCCTCCTCACTCATCGACATACCATATCCCAGATAAGGTAGTATCTGATGTCTATATGCTGGAGCAATCATAGAATACGGGATTCCTCAACAATCGAATCCCCCCCTTGGTTGACATAGAGGATCCCAGTGGTATCCATCATGTGTACAAACAGCTCGCTAAAGAGCTTCCACAACCAGGTAGCTTCACACGAGATCATACTCGTAGCAATGTATTCAGTCTCAGCGATGCTTATAGCAACCGACTTCTGCGTCCTGCACATCCAGGATATCAAATAGAACCCAAAGAGAACCAGCACTCGAAAGTGCTCTTGCGATCCTCCACGTTGCCTGCCCAGTCAGCTTTCGAATAATCATGCAACTTCACATTTCCGGCAGTGTACCTCAATCCATGAGATATTGTGCCCTAAAGATATCTCAGAAGATTCTTGGCACCAATCCAGTGAGGCTCAACCATATATGAGCTCATCATACTAACTGCAAATCATATGTGCCAAACGGAAATTCACCAAGAACATCAACACGAATGAGTTTATTTGACTCAGAGGCATTTCCCAAATCTGGTCCAGCATCACTACCATATAACTTCTGAAAGTTAAGATCCTCGAGGTAGTCACGGGCTTGCAATTTACCATTCCACATCCGGAATCCAACTCCCTCTTACTTCTGCAAATGAGAGGGTCTGCACCTGTTAGAAATAGGTCGTCCTCAGAAGGTGCCAGTATGAGAGGTCTATCATCCATAACCTTCAAGCAAAGGTTTGGATCAGCTTCACTCTTAGTGAATCTCAGCGTCATCTGACAACTATCAATCCTCTCATACTATGCCCGGGGCGTTTTGCTTCAAGCCATAGAGGGCTTTCTTCCACCTGCATACATGAGATTCCCGATCATGAATCTCAAACCCCTCGGATTGTTCCAAACCTGTGGACCTGCTACATGAGGGGAATGGTCCCCTTGTAAGATTTTCCTTTGGTACATCTCAGACATGTACCTTCATGCTCTTCTTGAATTCAGGCATCCCAGTCACCATCTGACTCACATCATGTAGGGTCCTATAATAAGTAGACCTCTAGTGCTATAGATGAGATGTGTCAACTGACATGGTCCCCAATGTACCATCCTACAACTTGATACAAATTGCCAACCCTGAACCTATGAGTAAAAGCATCTTTTGAAAATTCTATTTTCAAACACGTACCTTTCCATCGATGAATGCCACCCCGAAACCTTTGACTTCCATTGCCGAAATGGACACCAAGTTCTTCTTGCGATCAAGTACATAAAACTTTGACTTCCATTGCCGAAATGGACACCAGGTTCTTCTTGAGATCAGGTACATAAAAGAGATTTTGTAAATGAATCAAGTTACCCTCATTCAATTGAGGGGTAATATTTCCTACACCCTCTCCGGGATAGATGGCAGCGACTCCAAGTATAATCTCACGATTGTTTCCATCTCTACCAAATTAGAGAGAGCACCCTTCTATCCATTGAAGTGCTTTGGAGCACTACAACCAATAAGCCAGATTCCCAAAGAATCTGAAGGAGAGGGCCAATACAAGATAACGCTTCTTTATCTTATCAGAAACAACATTGATTCTTCATACCTGGGGTTCCTTACTTTCTCTGAAGAGTCGGTCATTTCCTTGATGACCTACATTACCTGTCATTCCTCTGATTGTTAAAGATGTCCCTGGAATGATTGTTATCATCATCAAGTGATGTATCCCTACCTCGGACACTCCTTTGCATAATGGCCTAACTTATTACAACCAAGCATCTACCTTTTCTTCCACCCTTAGATCTAGACTTCCCAATACAGTGATCTTTTAGGTAGGTCATCAGAAGCTTCCGCTGCGCCATTCTAATAATATTCTCTGCTTCGATTTCACCCTCGATGAATTTGAAGAGGAATGAGGAATCCAATGATCCTTTTGTCCTTTCCCAACTGTCTTCAGTGATTGCTCTTTCACTCTTGCTTGGGCATTGTCTTCACCTCAACTCTGATACCATGTTAAGTTTAGGTATGTTCTATGCTTAGAGCAATTTATTTAAATTTTCACAGTTAGCTCAATATCTTTTCCAGATCAGCAATCACGTCAACATTAAAGTAAATTGCAGATAGAACATAAACATAAATCGTTGAAAACAAGCCACGACAAGAGGACACAAGATGCGACGCTAGCCAGGGAAAAACCCCAATGTGGGGAAACCCTTGATCAAATCTTCTTATATGTTCTTCAATAGTTCAGCATAGAGAGAGAGAGAGAGAGAGTACATTTACAATAGAAGTCAACACTTTGACTTATCTAGATAAGAGCATCGATCATCTCTAACAAGATGATACATGAGATCAGTTGAAGACATGTTGCTTCAACTGATTCTCCAAGGTGACTCCTTCACCTATCATCGTGTTGCATCTCGTCATCATGCTGCACCTCATTGTGCAACACCATGCTGCACATGTTTGTTGTCCCATTGTGCCACTGTTGCACAATATCATGGCTGTCCCGTTGTGCCACTGTTGCACAATGTCATGGTTGTCTCATTGTGCCAATGCTGCACAATGTCATGGCTATCCCATTGTGCCACTGCTGCACTATGTCATCGCTGTCCTATTGTGCCACTGCTGCACAATGTCATGGCTGTCCCGTTGTGCCACTGCTGCACAATGTCATGGTTGTCCCATTGTGCTTTGCCATACCATAGCAGCACCATGAATTTGCTGCACTAAGTACCCATGTACCATACCACTATGTACAGCCACCAATTTGGCTCCCACAGTCTGCCAAACAATCTGGTTCAAACTGATCCTCATCTAGGATCCAACACCTATAAGAGATGTCATAGACAACATGCCTTAGCTCACTGCATTGAGGTCTGATATGTTTGCAGCAAACTGGTTAGGGCTTCCTAACAGTCCTTGTTAGACCCCTCCAATCAGCTCCTAAGGCTTCCTACAGCTGCAGTTTTCCCTTCTAAGCTTGCTGCTCCAACACGATGTCCTTAAGGCTAATTCCTAGCCCCAAGACTCTCCAACTAGCCCTCTGATTACTTCAAAACAGGCCTTGGTCTCTTGCTGTAGCAGCCGCTGCCCTAGATCACAGGAAGACAACCCTCAAACTCATCACAAGTAGCCCAAATCTCCCTTACACAACTCAGCCCTCCTGCTTGGTTATGTAGCCCTCAAAACAGTCATGAAAAGGCTACAGACCTAGCCTTTTCTCCTTCGCTGAGGTGCCTACTAACCTGCGGCCTGAACATAAGATCTCCTCTCCAAAATGCGAGTTCTCCTTCTTATGTCTTCTCCAAATCATGTCCATAATTTCCTCGGCCTCCCTAACAGCCAGGTTAGGACAGCGTATAGGATTGCTGTGTCATCCCTTATTACCTAGGGCACCTAACCCTCCTTGACTACATGTGTGAGTCTTCTTTAGATTAGCATAGATAGATCCTTCCTTCACTGCGGCTAGGTGTCATGCCTCTTTAAGACAGCATTTAGATCTCTCCTCCATAACTGCGTTGAGAGCTATATCATTCTTCCTAGGACTGCAGCTAGGGCATCCACTTTAGCACTGTGTTTAGGGCTTCCTCCTTAGAACTGCGTTTAGGGCTTCTACTCCTAGATTTCTCTTCCACTAAAACCCAAGACAACTGGAGAGAAATCAAGAGATAAGTGTGTGTGAAATGACTTTCAAGTCATCTCTTTTTATACTAAAACGTTGAGCACATGTGGGTGTTGTTTAGTTGTTGGCCGGTCTTGACGAATTGTCTTATAACACAAATAAATTCATAACTCCATGAATACTTGTCAGAATCGGATGATCTTTAAATCAATCCTACACCTCTCGATGAGAGGAATGCAAGAAAAATATCAGCTGCCATAAATAAGATGACCCACGTGGAGTTTGACCCTAGTTGCCAATTTTAACACTTGATCATCCTCACACCAAAGAAAGATGGTTCTTGGCTCATGTTCATAAAGTATAGAGTCCTAAACAAGATAACAATAAAGAATTGGTATCCACGACCACATATTGATGACTTCCTTGAGAGTTTGATGGGTGTTAAGTACTTTATTGAGCTTGAATTGAAATTAGGATACCACTAGATTCTTCTTGGTGCTTCAGATATTTGGAAGGCAACGTTCAAAGCAAAGGAAGCACTATAAGAGTGGTTGGTGAAGCGATTTGGACTCACCAAACATAGCACAGATGCAGCAAGAGGGATATTGCTATCACTCAGAGAGACACACTGATACAGGAGAGACACAGACTACAGATGGAGCAGATCAGTTATAGCAGCTATTAATAATGACATCGGATCGGCTAGCTGTACAGGCTCTGTAGCAGGCCATTGGTATACCAGTAGTGGACATTTAGATATTGGAGTTCCTAGATCCTTTCTAAGGTTAGAGGAGTCTAGTTATTTAGAGGGTCAGAACGACCTGATGGTACATAGAGGATAGGCCTATTACCCCCTTAATGGCACTCCAGATGGTATGGTACAGACTGCTACTCTAGGTACAATGCAGCATTACTATTCATGGGACTGATGGATGACATCCTCAAACCATTTATAAATCAATTCATCATGATCTATATCAATGATGTGTTGATTTTTAATAGAACATGTACCAAGCATCTGAACCATATCAAGTAAGTCTTACAGGCTCTACAGTGTACACCAACACAGATTGTATGCCACTGCAAATGTTCCTTCAGCATGAGTTGGGTGAAATGTGAAGGTTACGTGGTAGATGCCATTGGAGTTCATGTTGAACTGGAGAAACAAAAGATCATCAGAGACTAGCCTACCCCACCAATCATCATTTAGCTTCACAAGTTCCTATGCTTGACAAACTTCTTTAGAAGTTTCATGTTAGGACTGCAGAGAAACAAGAAAATAATGCATCCCACCTCAACTCCTTCATCATCCATGTTGGGACTGAGTGAAAAAAATGCTCATTTTCCTCCTGGATCAATTGGAGTAGCTCATGCAATTAGAACTGCAAAGCAAGGTACTCAGATCAAATTCCGTTAGCCTGCTCAATTGTCCAACTGAAAGCTGTGGCCTTTGTGTTGGAACTAAGTAGAAAGTTGCATTTTCTTCTCTTCTAAACCAACTCGAGTAATTTGCACGATTAGACCTTCAGAACAAGATGCTTCAGGTCAAATTCCATTATCTATTTCCCTCTGTCTTATGTTGACATGCACATGGATTAAGTTTGCACTAGAAATGCCTTCCTTATGTGACATTCTTTATCTGCTTGAGTGGACATTATGTGAAAGCTGCACCACTTCCCAGTATGCTTCTTCATTTAATTAAAGGTAATCAGTAACTCAATTTTGACAAATCAATTGAGCATAATCACATGACTGTAAAAATATGCAGATAACAAGTCATGGGGGATTCACTAAACTATGAATACATAACTTATAACATTACTTATTTATAAGAGATAAACAAGCATACGAGTATCAGTTATGGATTCCATCCAGGGTATCCATGTTTGCTTCAATGAGGGCTTTAGTTGTGAAAATAGGAACGGTGTCAATATGGGATTCAACAGATAAAGGTTTCTTATAGGGTTATTTTTATTTCTTAGCAGAGAGTGAAGATGATGGATATTTCAATAGTCTCTAATGGTAGCATAGCCAAGAGAGTCAGGTCCTTCTTACAGGCAAGCTCTGTTAGGAAAGGGACCTCTGTGTAGTGGATTCAGAGCGGAGGATTTACTTAAGCAAGTAAATAAATTTAAAGGTTCCAGCAAAGATCAATTCCTCCTACAACAGTAGACGATGCCTGAGAAAAACGAAAGAACTGTTGTGTTTGGAGAGCGCTTCAGGCAATTTTGAAGAGCTAGTAATCTTCCTCGGTGAGAGAGCTCTAATATGCTGACTTCTGGGCTTGTGGACTGTTACCCATGGTAAAATTCTTGGTGAGCAGAGCAATTTGTGGCATGACATAGTCCTCCTTTATGGGCTGGTTGCATTCTGATTTTTTGGTACTTTCACTTTCGCCAAGGCAGTCCACATTTTTCAAGGCACTTCACGTATATTGAGGCATGGGTCACACATCTCCTGAGGCAGTTTTAGGCCTATTTTTGAAAATTTGGACCACTCCTATGCATGCCACATGTCACGCCACAGAACACTCTCCTCATTGGTCCATTTGGAGCTGATTTTCATGTTTTTTGAGGGCCAATTTGCACTTATGACAGCAGCGGGGTAATTTGTTGATGTGGACAGGAAGACTTGAACAATTTGGTGGATGTGTCACTCTATTGATGCAGCTTGGATGATGTGGACATGGATTGAGAGAAGTAACTTGAAGAATTGTGAGCTGCAACGGGGATCAATTTCATTTGTATCTTGACACCATTTGTTTATAACCCACTTTATGACTTAAAATGTCATCCCCACACTTCATGGAGATCCCTTGGTCCAAGATATGGGCATTTACTTTGTTTTGAGCCATCATTTGGAGGCATTGGACCATAATTTTAGTGTTCTATGGAGTTTTTTCAAAGGTGAGGTCCATCCAATGAAGGTCAAATCAAATTCAAATGAGGATGTTGCATCAAAGAAGGGGAATGTTGGAGCCTTGGAGAAGAATGTTTGGGACTTGTTCACCCAGTTAGCATCTTCAAAGTTGGATCAAGTACGAATCAAGGATAGATGCTGGACATATTTTGATTTGGGCATCGCTTCATCACTTGTTGGGGCTTAAACCATGGAGGACAATTGCCCATCTACAACAACCTTGGACCATTCAAAGGCTAGATGTGGCAGCTTGGACCATTTCTTCTCTTGCTTGGGAGGATTGACTGCCCTTTTATGGGACGTTTACTCATATTTCATTGTACATGTGGCTTGACCACTTTATTTTAATGATGTGTTAGTTTACTTGATTCTAGGAGTTAGATTTAATTTGCTTTAGCCATGAAAATTCCAATATGGAATCCTATTGCAACAACTGGTATTACTTCTCCTAATTGTTAATTGATTTAACAATTTATCTGCTACGAAAAATATCGAAATAAACACACTGCAACCTTTACAAATAAAATAGTGCAGAAAATAATGCGTTGGAAACTGAGAAATGCTAGCACACACACATAAAATAAGAGAATTATTTGTGGACTAATGTCCCAAAAAGTCCAACTTGGGAAAACCAGTGAAGCAGTGAGGGTTTTTATTATTGTGCAACAGTGAAAATATGAGTACAATCTGGATGCCTGAAACTGACAATCCACAACAAGAAAATATGAGCAAAATTATTGAAGGGAATTTACCCTTCCTCCACAAGCAATCCTAGCACAACTTGCCTACAAAAAACTCGTCTTCCTGAAGCTTCTACGTCACCCTCTGCTATGGACTCCCCAGTCGCTTTGACGTATAGCCTTTGATTGGTCTCTGATGAAGTTGTGTTGCCTTCTGCTACTGAGAAATTTGTCTCTCCGTCCCTTTGGAACCTCTACTCGGCCTCTGGATTTAAGAACGATTTTCTCCCCAGCAAATCGAATTGCCCTCTCTAAAGCTATTGCCCAGAGCTCTGCGCTACCTCACTAAGATAACTCGGCCCTCTTGCTGCTACCTCTCCATATTTGGAAAACTTCCCTCTAGATCACTGTCCCTACCTCTCACTCATTGCTTCAATCTCTGGCTCTCTCCGAAAACTGGTTGCTGCTACTCTGGAAATCGATCTGCCAAGAAATCGAATTGCTCAAGTGTATTCTCCATCACCACATCAACCTCCTCTTATAATTCATTGTTGGAGCACCAACGACCAAGATTAAAACATAATCAATGGCTAGGATCGTCTCTGGATTGATCCATGTGAGTTTCTAGATCATTCTCGCCTTATCTCAATTAATACTAATTAATTAACCATATTACCTAAGTTTAGAGTTAGGAAATATTTAAAAAACGGTTAATAATCCAATTGAGACACTTCTAAGCAGAATTTTCAGAAACAATTTCTGGGTTTTGGAGATCTCATGTATTCTAGCCTCTCCACCAAATGTTGTGGCTAGAACACACTCGATGCTACAAAAACTAACACTTCCTCTTAGCGAGGAATGTGTTCTAATGTTGCACACCTTGCCACAACACTCAAGTCTTTGTATCATCTCTTGTCACGCTGCTGATGTTTGGCTATTGTTGCCCACCAACTGTTGCACATCTCTGATATACGCTGCATTTGTGTTGTTGTTAACACTACCATACTGCTGCCAACACTGCATCTGCACTGCAAACCCCTATCATTTGTTGCTACTGCAACATCTGCAACTGAAAAGCATCCAGAATACTGAATCAACTGTGTTCAATATGATGCATTTGTCTCTCGAGTCTTTGACTGTTACTAGCATTTGCACTGCCACTGAAGGATCTGCGTTGCTACCAACTCTGCATTGAGCCACCCACTCTGATGTCAACACTACACTGCACTCCCTAGCATTTGGATGCCACTAATCTCTGCAACTATCACTCGGTCTCTGACTGCATCAACTGCCACTGATCCATCCTACTACTGAATATTGTGGGCCCCTGTAGCAAGGTATTGATCCATGAGGTGAACTCCTCGAGGATCCTGCCCAATCTCTATAGTTCTCTAGGACTATAGTACCAAATCTCCCGACCTCACTCCTAGAGGTATATCTGCAAAAGTCGCGAAGTCTTCCTCCAACCTAGAGGTCAACTTGTCAATCTCTGCAAAGGCTGCCTGCTGGTCTTGCTTCTCCTCCTTGTCCTTCTTCCTGAGAGGACACTAGGTACTGTAGTGACCAAGCTCACCATATCTGAAGCACTTCACCTTTGAAAGGTCCTTCTTCTTCCTCTGCTCCCCCCACCCTTGACTGGGACCCTTTGATGCGAGGGCCACATTCTCCAGCTTTACCACCTTCGATCCGTTGTTGTTGTTGCCACTAATAGAGCTCTTTAACAGAGCTCGTCTCAACTCCTCCTACTGCGAATCAACCCACGTCCTATCTCACTTTGGTAGCCTATCTTTGCCTAATATGCTTTGGACAAAGACGTGCCACTAGCTCTGTGAGTTGAGGCACTTCCCTAACAACTGGCGGTTCGTCTCGGACCTCCTAAATTATGGTAAGGAAGGGATCTATGCCTTCCCCCTTCTACATCCGGATGCATCTCAACTTCTCCTCAAGAAAACATATTTTGTTGCTCGGAAGTTTCTTGGTATAACATGGAGAGAGCATCCCACATCTGTTTAGTAGTATCTTTGTTAGCTATATGTGAGACAATGTGATCTCGGACTCCATACGAGATCAACCGCTTCACCCACGCCATCTCTTTCTTGTATTCTTTCTGGTGATCTGCACCTTGGGGAACTGCCACTACATTAACAATGTAGGATTTTAGGCCATATTCATCTAGAAGAAAGGACATCCTAGCCTTCTAGATGACATAGTTGGAAGCTCCATCCAACCTATCCTGATCACGAAGCCTTGCAATGGCCATCTCAACAAACTGTTGAAAAATCCCTCTTTTCTTTTGCTTGGTTGTTGCTCTACTACTCGCACTCCCTTCTTGAGTGAGAAGATCTACACACAACTATTGTCTATCTACAAGGAAAATTGAAATTCTCAGACTATAAGTTCCCTAAGGAAAAAATTCCCTCAACTATGTGTGCTTCTCTCTCTTCCACTCGTCGTTGGATCTGCTCTAGTGAACCGCTGCAAAATCCTCTGCGTCCAGCTAGAGATCTGCCCAATACAAAATCTGAGCTGCTCCCTCTGCCTCTGGAATTACTCTATCTGGAAAATCGATTTTTTTTGCTCTGAAAAATCGAGTTTCCTCAAGTATCTCGGCCTCTTGGCAAAAGACTGCATTGCTCCTAGGAATTCTGGCTTGTTGCTCTTTACTAAACAGAAAAATTCCTTCTTTCGCCTTTAAGCTCTTCTGCTGATCAACTACACTCTGATACCATGTGAAAATTCCAATATGGAATCCTATTGCAACAACTGGTATTATTTCTCCTAATTGTTAATTAATTTAACAATTTATCTACTACGACAAATTGTTGATTTCGGGTAGCATCGGATGTGCTCTAGCCACGAAATTTGGTGGAGAGGTTGGGGCACATGAGATCTCCAATACCCAGAAAGGGTTTGGGTAGATTCTAAATAGATCAAGAGATATTAAAATAATTAATATTTTAATGGAGCCCTAAGTCTACAACTTAGGGAAAATAAAATATTAATGTGTATTAATATGAATTTGTGTTAGAATGATCCAAAAGACATGGATCAAGCCAGATCTAATCTTAGCCGTTGATTAGGGACTTAATCTCGGTCGTTGGGATGTCAACAGGAAAAGTATAAGAGGAGGCTTGAGGGTCACTTGGAGAACACACTAGAGTGATCAGTCATTCTATTCTCTAGAGCGAGGTTTGCTAAGAGAGATAGAATTAGTGATCGAGAGATGCAGTTGAGGGGCATTTGAGTATAGAGAGACAGAGAGTCAGAGATAGTGCCGGGAAAGCAGCGCAGTAGCCAAGGAGAGTGACGCAGAGCCAGCTAGGGTTCACATAGGGCCACGCAGAGGCAGTCGGGAGTTGCGCAGAGCCTAAGAGAGGCCAGCATAGCTGACGCAAAGGGCCAAAGGGCTAAAGCAGGGCATCCCAGGGCTGACGCAGACCCATCCGGGGTGACGCAGGGCCAGCATGAGATAGAGAGGGGCTGACGCAGTCCAGAGAGAGGCCGACGCTGGGGTTTCTGAAGCAGATTTGTGTTGAGTAGCTGCCGGAAGGATTATCCGGGGTTTCAGCCAGAAAATTTGTCAGAAATTGAGAGGTATTACTACCAAGGAAGTTCTTTGTTGGGTAGGCCAGTTTCGGCACCCAGATTGTACTCTGATATTGCTTAACAAGAAAACCCTCACATAGCTACAACGGTTTTCCCACATTGGGTTTTTCCAGGGACATTAGTCCAACAATAATGGTGTCATCTGGCGTGTTTGTTTTTGTTGCTTTTAGTCGTTGATCTGTAATATGTTGAGCATGCACTAGTGTTTATTTTCAGTATTTACATTGTAAATAACTTGTTAAGGAAAATAACAAGTAGGTAGGGATAAATCAGATAAAGTGCATGGAGAGTTTCTAACTAAGTAAACTTAGAAACTTCAACACAAATATCGAAATAAACACACTACAACCTTCACAAATAAAATACTGCAGAAAAATAATTCGCTGGAAACCAAGAAATGCTAGCACACACATAAAATATGAGAATTATTTTTGGACAAATATACCCGTAAAAAACCCAACTTGGGAAAACAGATGCAACAATGAGGGTTTTTATTATTATGCAGCAGTGAAAATCTGAGTACAATATGGATGCCTAAAAACTGGCAATCCACAGCAAGAAAATCTGGGCAAAATTATTGAAGGGAATTTACCCTTCCTCCACAAGCAATCCCGACACAACTTGCCTATAGAAAACTCGGCCTCCTAAAGCTTTTGTGTCACCCCTTGCGCTGGACTGCACAGTCACTATGACATCTAGCCTCTAACTGGTCTTTGATGAAGGCGTTCTGCCTTCTGCTGCTAAGAAATCCGTCTCTTCGACCCTCTGGAACCTCTGCCCGACCTCTAGATCTAAGAACAATTTTCTCTCTAGCAAATCGAACTGTCTCTCTAAAGCTATTGCACTGCCTCACTAGGATAACTCAACCCTCTTGTTGCTACCTCTCCGGATCTGAAAAACTTCCTCCGGATCACTATCCCTACCCCACTCACTGCTTCGATCTCTGGCTCTCTTCGACAACTGACTGTTGCTACTCTGGAAATTGATCAGCCAAGAAATCAAATTGTTCAAGTGTATTCTCCATCACCACATCGACCTCCTCTTATAATCCACTATTGGAGCACCAACGGCCAAGATCAAAACATAATCGATGGCTAGGATCATCTCTAGATCGATCTGTGTGAGTTTCTAGATCATTCTCCTTATCTCAATTAATGTTGATTAATTAACTATATTCTCTAAGTTTAGACTTAGGAAATATTTTAAAAACGGTTAATAATCTAATTGAGATACTTCTAGGGGGAATTTCCAGAAACAATTTATGGGTTTTGGAGATCTCATGTATTCTAGCCTCTCCACCAAATTTCGTGGTTAGAACACACCCGATTCTACAAAAACTAACATTAGCTAGATCTAAGCAATTAAATCTAATTATGATATTTTATTGTAAAGGAAGTTAGATCTCACTCTATAAATAGAGGAGAGCTTCCTCATTTGTACTCATGGTTAGATTCTGAGAGCACTGCGCTTCTTGGTAGTTAAAGAATATATCTTTAATGGAGCATTTTTTGTTTTAAGGGCTTATCTATGTGGTGAATTCTTTTAACTTGGAAGCAATTCTTTCTTGGTTATTTCTTCTACATCATTAAAGCCATTATTGTGATTACTCAAGACAACCACAAGGCTACTAAGGTCATCCATTTGAAGGGAAACTTTGTCACTTGGAGGGAGGATGTCTAGAGGCTCTTCACACATGCTCTCTTTTGTTGGTTTGGGGTAAGTTTTAATCCTTCTTGCTATTCCATATTCTAAAGTTTCATAGTAAGGGTTTTAATTATATTTTGTGCCATGGTTGATCTTGTGGTTGAAGGCTTTCCCCCTTGAGAGATTCCTTCTAGTGGGGCCATGATTTCATGATTTTCCTTTATTAGCGGAGAGGCAAATTTAGCTATCGGATTTTAACCTCTTGCCCTAATCCACAAAACACAAGATAACCAACCTAAGAGGGTTTTTCATCTTGATCTCATCTTGCCACTTGATTCTTCTGGACTCTGTAGCCCTAAAAGGATATTATCACTGATCTTCATATCCCTCCACAATTTTTCCATTTTTTTCAAAAAACCCTAAAAACTCTCCAAAAAAATGTTTTCTTGGGGCTACCACTGACATCACCTTGTACTCTTTTGACTATGCCTTAGTGATTCTAGTAGGGAAGCCCCCCTTGAGTCGGAGAAGAGCTGGCCCAAAGTGAGAGGATAGATCATTGAGGTGACAGCAGATGACCTTCCTAAAAGGATCCCATCAGATTGTACATTGTGGATTGGGGCTTTTATCACACAGATACAATTTGGGTGGTAACATGGCACACCAAACAGCAACTTCAAATGCGGGTAGTGGCAACATGGATAACCCAAGTGTGTGAAAGGTTTCTCCTTTGTGGTCTTTTCAAGCAAATAGGAGAATTTGTTTTGAGGGAGAACCATTTTTCTTTAATACAGCACGATTCTGTAAGTGACTTTCTAAAGTGGTTTTTTAATCTCATCCAGATAATTACAGATGACTCATTGGAACAGTCCATGTACGACTTTACTCCCTACCCTTAGAGTTCTTGAATGAAGAGCTCTTTTGAAAGTATAGGAAATCTACTGGAAAAGTACTTAAAATCTTCAGAAATAATCAGGGAGATCTCTTATGCAAGTTTTGATGCTTATTTGGATTTATTATTTAACTAAACCCATACCAGAATCGATCATCCCACAAAATGAAGGGTGTGAATGGAAGCAGAAAATAGATTACAAAACATGGTCAAGTGCAAAGGGATTTTCCAGTTTTACAAAAAATTATGGGAGAAACTCAGAGGCAGCCCAACTCACAGGGAACAATCACACACATGGTAGGTAAGAAAAGTGCGAGGACAGTCACCAGAAGAGAAAAAATTTGAAGCTATGAATCAGGAGCAGAAAGATATGGGCACAGAGCGAGCATATATTTCATTCATGAGCAACCCATAAGAAAAAATGTAAAACTTTAGCAGATAACTAATTCAAATTCAAGGTCATGAAGCCAATACAGACTTTTGCAACAGAATGCACTCATGCATACCATATCTTAGCATCATTAGTTGTTGGCAGATGAAATGTGGTTTTAGCTGGCACACCACATTCTCCACCTGAATCTGTGTTCTTATAAAATGAACTTGAATTAGGCCAATCACGCTCATGGTTTCCACTACAAAAGAACAGTACTAGTTAGAACTTAGAAAACTCCATAAGAATATCTCAACAATGTTTTGAAATTTTCTTAGAAATATAAAAGAAAAAAACATGGAAAGTAGAACACTTGGAGTATAAAATTTAACAATAGTAATACCTGGCTACCATGTAGGGAACATGTGAAGCAATAGGCTCCACTTGTGCTGTGAACTGATCCCATTGTGACAGGTAGCCATTTGCATAAGATAAATCTCCAATATGAAACACTATGTCAATATTTTCCAAGTCCTCTATGAGACGATCAGTAGTATTTAGAGTGCCTGGTTGGTAGTTGCTATATGCATTAGAACCGTCACGCTCTGCCTGGAAGCAAGGAATCAGCTGATGAAATATACTTCAATGCTTAACATTTCCGTTGGTCAGTATATTTAAAAAAATGCCTCTTCCCTTTTGTTAGAACTTAAAAGGACTCAACTACCAAATAAAACATTAGAGATTCTTGATCGGAAACTTCTAAGCAGAATTAAAATAAAAACAACATTGCATATATCTTTCAGACAAGAGTGCAGGAAAAAAATTGCAGATAATAGCAAAGGAGCTCACTTTCCCCATGTCACCAAAAATGATTACACGTTGCAAAGAGTCCTGGCCAGGATATGGAGACGCTTTAAAATAATTCGGTTGCCCCCAAATGTATGACCCATTGACTAGCCTATGTCCAATCTTGTAGTAGTATCTGTACCATTATTGTTGAAATTAGTAGCAACACTAGGACAACCACATCAATCAGTTAAGGACTCGCATAATTTAGATTTAAGATTTATGTTTAATGCTTTCCTATCCTTTGAAGAGTTTAGATTTATGTTTAATGCCCCGCAAAATTTAAAGGTTCAACTTTTACAACAATCGTCAAGATGATTTCTACAAATTACATTTGCAATGCTACTGCAAAGAAGCCTTACTTGGTGTTTGGCCATAAATCCTTCAACATACTTGTGTGTATGAAACCAGGGTCTCGCCAGCCAACGGTACGTGCAGGTTGACCTACAAAAGGAGAATGAAAATGCTAGGTTTTTACGGGAAAATATATCTTTCTTTCAAAATCTTTTCCAACACAAATGAAAAGGCATGGCAAAGAATCGCTTAAGTAGATATCTTTTAAAAACTAATGACTCCTAGAAGGCTGGAAGTTACGAAATGAGAAACCACTATTGTGTGTAACCTTGAATTCAAAATCATAAAAAAATCATTTCCATTATATAAATGCTTTCTTAAGCACTCATCTATGGCACGAATATTTAGATTTTCTCCATTTCTTTAACAGTCAATCTCAACAAAATTTTCCCATTTCTTCATCACTTTAAAATGTTTTAGTTGTCTTTGCAAACAAAAAAGAAACTGAACTTTATGGACTCACCCAATTTCCAAACATCGGTACAAGGTAAATAATTAGAAGAAACATTAGGTAGTTGGTTTGTAAGACTCAATTACAGAAAACAATTACAATATCCAGTGATGGAGCGCAGCCTATGATAAAAGTATGCCAGGATCTTGATGTAATTCTGTAATTTATGCACCCATGAAAGTCAGGATTAAGAAAATATGTGACACAGCAATCTATCAGGGAGATATGTAACACATCACTTCAGGAATAGCTATTTATTCTCTCATTCTGCAGGAGCGAATCAGCACCCTGATAGAGTTGGTATTTATTCGTGGTCATATCATGTATTAGACTATAACTCGAATGGGCTTGTTACCACACAATCTAGCAAGGCCCCAAGGAAGGAAAACCTAAGGGACAACTACTAGATTAATTGACAACAATGGGACAATGACCATTCTCACCTCAGTCAAGGTCCCCTGCTCTTTACGGACTTTCACCAATGAGAGGAGTCCCGGTAAGAAGGGAATCAATTAGGATGGATAGATTAATGAAGTGATTCTGTCAAGCCCATACAAGAAGAGACACAACAATCGCTTAATGCTTCAAGAAAGCTAACACACTCTCCAAGAAAAGTTTTAAGATGAAGAGATCAAGACCTAAGGTTTTAGATATTATGGTAATAGTAGGTATGCCTAAGATCAAGACTTTAGGAGATGAGGTAGGCACTCTCAAAGAAGCTTTAGGTGATGATTTGACACTTCCAAAAGGCTCTTCGCTCTCTTTGAAAGACCTAATAAAAACTTGCGCTAGACCTAGGGTTTTATGAATAATCGTGGGAAGAAATGCTTCAAGGGTACTCACTAGGTCAAGGAAAGGGAGGAGAAAGGGTTTCTTGAAATTTATTCCAATGAATACTATGCTCATACAACCCTCAAGAAAGCCACCTATCCAAGGAAATACAAGCTAGGTTTCCCTTCAAGGGCACACCTAGGGCACAAGAATTTATGGAAGGATAACCGTGAGAAATCCACCAAAATTGGAGATATTCTAGATAAAACCTCTAAGAAGAGTCTTCTCCAAGCGGAATGTGGAAATTCACTCTAATAGATTTCGCTTGATGCCCTAGCTAGTCGTCCTAGGAAAAGAGGTCAAAATTTTTGGGAGGAGAAAAGGAGGAAAGAGAAGTTGATCCCCAAACGACTTAGGTCAGTGCCTTCTTCCTTGGGTTTATGGAGTCCTAAATGCATTAGATAAGCCAAATTTGTCCAAAAGGAGGTCAAAAGATGATGCCCTAGCTAACATCTTTCAACAATTACCTACTATTAGAATATGGAGTTTCATGAAGAAAAATAACATTTCATCACTAGGAAAATTCATTGCATGCTATACCATGAATAACATATGCAAGAGCCAACCAAATAGCTTTCAAAATTATCTTCAACGAAATTAGGGCACAATAGCATTTACTCTAGTTGCAGCGATTGCATACATTATACAGTTTGCAAAGAAAGATTTCATCAACAAGAGCACTTACAAAATAATCATGCAATATATCCGTCCACATTCAAGAAGTAGCTCCAAGACAACATCACAAATCAGCTCCAAATATCATAGTGCATCCAAGATACTCCAAAAGATCCAAGAGAAAAAGTGTGAAGTTGCCTAAGAGGGCTGAAAATCCCAAGTGATGATGATGAGTTCTCACAAATGAGACTCTTTTATATTTATATGAGTCTCTCCTAATCAAATTAACCTAATGAGCCACCAAAATTATAAAATAATGTGCAAGAACAAGCCTTGGTATCAAGCCGACCAAGTAGTTGTCACAAGTTATGAAAAAGTTGTTCATAAGTAAGTCGAATTAATGACGTCATGATGAAGAAGAGCCGTTGGAGGGACACGTTGAGTCCTTTAAGTGCTATGATGAGAGAGAGGGTACCAATAAAGATTAATTAGGGCATGGCCCCTAGTTTTCCATGCAAGTCATCATGTGGGGCCCCATAGTGGGTTTGGGGCACATCTGTTGGTCTCATGGGTCTCCAAATGAAAGAAAAGCCTATACAATGCTCCAAATGAGGGCTCTGATGATGGTGCATTCCGTCCCATTCATCAAGGGTGAGACAAACCTCCTCTATGCCTTGGATCAACTACCCTGACCATGCTAAGTTGGTTGGGTCATGTTGTTCCAAGCGCATCATCTTGTGAATAATGTGGGGCAATAAAAAAACTACTAAAGGTGTTGAGAATGCCCATGACATGAGATGATGTTCAAACACATGATGGAGTCCCATGACTCTCAACGCATCCCCTATGAATGTCAATATGATCCTCTAGTGGGCTTGGTGTTAATTTGGCGGCTCAATGACAAATTCCAACCATGGGACAAGATTCCTCTTTTCGAGAGGACCAATTTTGACTATTGAGGTGCTCAATTTGGACAAGGGAAAATGTATTTTTGAATTAAAGCCCACAAGTGCATATTTGATCAGGTCAGCCCTAAAGTAAATTGGACACCCTTGGAAGTCTATAAATACAAGTGACCTCAACCTCATTTGAACATCATCATGAAGCATTCTTCTATTCTCTTCTTTGGTTTTGGTTCACACAAGTTTGAGGCAGTTCACAAAGATTAGCTCGCACAAGTCTGAAATTGCAAGGGTCTGAAGCTCACACATGTGCCTAGGGTTTTGGGTCACAAATGCAAGCTTATAACAGGAAATTTTTGGTCACAACCACACGTACACAGGCTCATGCATGTTGTTGGAGGGTTTCAACTGCATGCACGCCACTCTCTCCGTGTGGTTGAGACCTAGGGTTTGAATTTTCAATTGACCAAAGATTTCGCCAATTGGCCGTAGAGTTTGGCAGTTGACTGCAGACAGTGATAGTTGATCGCAGGCTTCTGATTCAAGGTTTTGGATTATTATCATTGTTGGGTTCATCTCATGGATATTGTTTAGTTGATTTTGCTGGATAGGTCTATGGTTGTTGATATGGATCATTGTACTCTCTTTTGTTGAATCATTCAATGACAATATAATAAGAAGAAGAATTTGAAAGGGCTTTCCCCATTGTGGGTTTTTCCTTGGTCTCCGACCAATCCTGTGTGAAAATTCAAGAATCCCACCTGAATCTACTACTACAGCAACTGACTAAACTTCTCCTATTTGTTAATAACTGAAACAAATTATTTCTTGCTTCCTACAACAAATATCGAAGCTAACACACTACAACCTACACCAATTAAATAATTTGCCCAAAGCAAGAACAGAACAATAGAGAAAAACCCACAAGTGACAGTATTTTTGGACGAATGTCCCTAGAAAAACCCAATGCGGGAAAACCGGTGCAGCAGCTCTGAGGGTTTTTATTATTATGCAATAGTTTCTGAATACAATTTTGGATGCCCTTCGAGCAATCCAATTACAGAGAAAATAAACTGGCATAAAAACTTAGTGAGATTACCTCACTCTACCCGGCAAGTCCCGGCTGTTCCGGCAGCTGAAACAATTGCCCCCAGTAGCCTTGCATAGGCCCTATGTCAGCCTCAAAAGGCTTTGCGTCAGCTCAACTGGGAAACGTTTGCCCTCTAGAGCAGTTTCCAACCCTCCCAGCTCAGAAATGTCAACTCCCTCAGCAAACTCGGACTTCTGCTGGAAGACTACGCGTTGCTTCTGCATGAGCCCTCCTTGCTCAGCGTCAAGCTCTGCGTGGGCCCTTCTGGCCCAGCGTCAATCCCTTCTGGGCCTACATTGCCTTCTCCTAGTGTCTCTCTGACTCTGTTGCTTATCTTGGGTCCTGGAGAAGATACTCCAACCCAACTATCCCTGCCCCTCACTACAATAGCCCACTATCGAAAATCTCCCAGCAACTCCTCTGCTCTGCTTCAAAAAATCGAACTTCTGAACTCTCTGTTTGTTTTTCCAAGCGACACTCAACCCTTCTTAAATAATCTCCTTGTTGACATTCAATGGCCCAAATTAGAAGTTTAACGATGGCTAAGATCATTTCTACTTAATCCTCGTCTTCTTCTAGAAGTTACACCCACAATTTATATTAATACCCTTTAATTATTTTAATTTCCTAAGTTTAGACTTAGGGTCCCTTTAAAAATAGTTAACTATTTTCATAAAACTATTTCTAGGTGGAAGTTCCCAAAACGTTTTCTGGGTTCTTTGGAATACAAGTGCCAAGCCTCCCTACAAAATTTGAGATTTAGAGCACATCCGATGCTACCAGAAATCAACACTCCCTCTTTGCGAGGAATGTGCTCTAGCAATGCCTCCCGCTGAAGCATCACCCTGTTTTGTAATATCTCCCTCTCCGCAACAGATGTCTGACATGTTGTCCACCAACCACAGCGCAAATGTTGCATCTGTATTGCTACTAACCTTGCCACTGTCAACACTGCATCTGTACTGCAACTCCCTCTGAAATTCTGCATTAGTGTTGTTGTCGACACTGCCACTGCACTGCAAACTGTTGTTGCTACTCCATCACCAACGGAAAAAACATCCCAAATTATTGTACTAATTGTGTTCAGTATGATACCACATGAATGTTGGAGCCTGACTACTACTAGTCTTTGCACTAACTCTCTAAATTTACTGCGTTGTTGATGACTACTGCTCTGTGCCATCTACACCGCTGCGAACTTTGCTTTGCGTTGCTCAGTCCTTGGCACTCCTAGCCACTGCAACTCTCTCTGACACTCTTTGGCACCATCCGACACTAGTCCATCCTACTACTTCTGATCTGGGCTCCCATAGCAAGGAATTGATCCAAGAGGTGGGCTCCTCAAGGATCCTTCCCATATGTAGCTCTTTCGAACTATAGCTCCAAATCAACCCATCTCCCTCCTGGAGTTATCTCGTTTGTCTTGGCGAACTCCTTGTTCTTCGCGGGCACAACCTTCGGATCATGCTTCTCATTCTTGTCCTTCATTCTGAGAGGACATTGAGTTGTGTAGTGACCCATCTCACCACACTTGAAGAACTTTATCTTCGAAACGTCCTTCTTATGTCTCTGCTGCTCCTGTTGCCTCTTCGATGCAAGGGATGCATTATCGTCCTTCTTGGGCTTCAACCCACTTTTGCTGCTTCTGTTAAGCTTACACTTGACCAAGTCTCTTCTCAGCTTCTCTTGCTTGAGAGCTGCCCACATCTCACATCCCAATTCGGCAAAATCGCCTTGCCCAAGATACTCTAGACCAAGACTTTCCACTCATATAAGATAGAATTGAGGGTCAGTCTAACCAACTCTGATTCTTGAGGTGTACACCCCACAACAAATAACTCATCACGGGTCTCCTAAAGCTTTGTGAGGAATGGATCCACATGCTCCCCCTTTTGCATCTAAGCAAATCTCAGCTTTTGCTCCAAGTAGATCTTCCGCTGCTTGGAAGATCCCTGATACAACGTAGACAATGCATCCCACATCTCCTTAGCAGTCCCTCCGCTAGCGATGTCATAGACCACATGATCCTTCACTCCGTCAAGGACCATTATTTTTGCCTTCGCCATTTCAACTCGTTACTTCTTCAACGGATCTGCATCTGCAAGCACAGCGACCACACTGCCGACATATGTCTTGAGGGCATGCTCATCTAGAAGGAATGACATTCTAGCCTTCTAGATGACATGGTTGGATGCTCCGTCCAACCTATCCTGATCCCTCAAGCCACTAGTTGCCATCAACGCCACAAAAGTCAAAAATCTCCTCTCTGGTTCTTATTGTTGCTGCTTAGCCAATAAGAAAACGAACTTCTTAGCGGGAAGTCTTATGAGGAAAAATTCCCTCAATCGTGCTTCTTCCTTCTCTTCTGATGTCTTTTTGCCCAGCAAAACGGCCTGCAAAAAAACTACGCCCCACCAGCTTCTCCTCACACTAAGGCTTCAACGTTGCTCCCTCTGCCACGGCAAGATCTCGATCTCGATATAGGCTTATGATTGCAGACATGGATGCCACTCGTTCAAATGAGGATGAGGAGGATGATCAAGACGATGATTCTAATGATGACATTGACAATTAGCACTTTTAGGCTTAGATGTAGTATTGTAGATTGTAGTATCATACTATCATATTATTTTGGACTATAAAGGCCTTTTAGAGCTTGCTTCTTGATGTTTTTTGGTTCAGCGATGTTTTCCACTAAGAATTATTTTGGTTATATGCATTATTACTTGTATAAATGAGAATTTTTGCATATTTGTGTATAAATGGTTTTGGACTCATATGGATGCACATGAATATATACGTTTTTCTTTAAAATATGATTTTTTTGTGTTTTTGGTAAACCAGTTTTTTTCTGGTTTTTTACCAGTTTCGGTCTAGTTCCAGTCGGTTTCCAATCCACAAGGTTTTTCAGTTCTGATAACATTGACCTATGGATCTGTATGGGGTTTGACCCTAACCCCACCCCTAGGTGTAGGTTGACCCAACCAAGATGGAGAGTAGTATATTGGCATAAGGATATATGCCAAGGCATGTAGTGGAACATTAAGTTTATTCCAACGTGTACACACACAATTGTGAATTAGTGTATACAAGTTGGGATCATCTTTCTGAACAATATCTTTTATTTGCCCCAACATGGTATCCATCTGCTCATACACCTCCCCAATCATTGGTTTATCTGTGTCAGCAAAACGAATCATGTTATAAATGGGGTTGGTGAATTCCAATACTTGTCTCACACGTGCCCAAAACAGACCATCAACAACGGTCTCCTCCACCTGTTCAAAACCTTGCTTGTCAGCTGCATTTGTAGCCATGTCCTTAATACCTGCCAGTGTGGACTTGATACATGCTAGCCAATGACTCTCTTACCCCCAAAAGGCACCTGAAGGTGAGGTAATAGCTAGCAAATCTAGTCTTCGCAATCTTCAACAGCTCCAATCTTGAGTGACTGTGGAAAAGACCATAGGTATTGCTATGATTTGTAATAAATTTTATCATTTGTTTGCCTCTCTTGTACAAATCACCAATCCATTTCTATTGTTGGTTTTTGTTCTTAATAATATCATACATCAAAAGGTTCATTGTGTGAACCAAACACCCAGACCAAAATATGTTGGGGTATTTATCCTCAATAATTGCTCTCGTTGCCTTACAATTAACAGCATTATCAGTGATGACTTGGATGACATTGTATGGCTCAATCTGTTCAATTGTTTCAAGTAATGGTTCTACAATGTTGATATTGGCCTTGAACTTCTCTGAGTAATCATATGCTAAAAGAAAGATGGCACCACTAACAGACATAGCAAGAACACTTATCAATGGTGACCTTTTACATTTGTCCATCCATCATATACAATGGACACCCCATGCTGAATCCAAGAATTTGTCATTCTACTCGAAGAATGTGATATTTTTGCTTTTTCATGATCAATTCCAACGGTTCTAGCCTTGTCATACCCAAGGTTCATATATCCTTTAGGGACACCATTTATGGCAGAAACCATTTCATGCCAATAAGGTGAGCAAAGAACATTGAATGGTATCCCACATGCATAGAGAAACCGGTAAATTTTTTAATCCACCTCATTCCTACATCCTTCGTCAAGGAAATCTGATATGGTTCTATGCCTCAAAGAGATATTTGTTCTTGTGCCTCCATATTCACTGCCATGGGAGAATGTTGAAGGAGTTCTTTGTGCATGTTGATGTGATTGTGAGCTATGTTAAAGAAACCCTTTGATTTTTTAGATTTGTATTGGGCTTCCTCCTCTTCCCTTATGTATTTGGCTCTATCTGTTGATGACACACTTGCACAAGTTTTGATTCCTATTGGTTTATCTTCATCCCATGGCCTTTTCCCAGAGAGGTGCCTTCTAGCACGGGTTTATGAACCTGTGTAAGTTTTGTTGCAATGAGATCATGCAAATTTAGTGGTTCCAGCCCCTTTCCCTCCTTCAAGCCTAGAAACATATTTCCACAATGGGGTTTGGTCTTGTTTAGTTTTTTGGGCCTCAGCATGTTCACTCTCTTCCTCCTCACCAAGGTACTCCTCTTCGGGGTTTTCATCAAATCCAATATAACCCACTTCTTCATCCTCTTCTTCATCATGATCAAACCTCCTTCTACTCTCCAACACCATAATAACCAAAAAAGGAACCAAGAAGAAGAAAATGCCAAGCCATATAACCATGATGTTTGAACTTTAAAGTTTTAAGTCTGAAAAAAATGGAGGAATGGGAATGGGAAATAGAGATTTTTTTTTTTTTTAACAATGAACATAAAAAAATGCGAGATTAGCGTGTAGATCCTACCTCTTTCGCCTTCAATCCCAAGCTCCAATCTCCCCTTGCAAGCTCCTCAATCTCCTCCAAGCTCCTCTCTCCAAGCTCCAAACTCTCTTGCTCTCCAATGGATGAAGTGAATATCGGGAGGGGAGAGGGTCTTTTTATCCTTTTCTCCCTCCCCTTTCCCTCCCTTTCCTCTGCCTCTCCATCATCAGTCGTCACCCCTCTCTCTTGGTTGTGTGGCCTTCTTTTTCAGCATCGGACGAGAGCGATTTTTAAGAGGGTAGCGATCGCTCCCTGACAGCTCCCCCTTTTAACAATCGCTCCTGAAGCATAGGGGACTGGCCAAGGAGCGACTGCTCCCAACCGCTCCCCTCATTGCTCCCAAAAAACCAGGGAGCGTTTTTTCTAAAGGGAGCGCACTCCCGACTAGCTCCTGAGCAGAGCACGAATTCGGAGCGGGGACGTGAAGGGGGGGGGGGGCGCTTCCCTGCAACCCTGATTGAGAAAGGACTTGGAGGTGTACAACCCAAGTTGCTTATGATGCAGGTGTTCTACCACATGACTATTAAGGATCATTGTTGGGAAGACCAGTGGGCAATAGGATGGGTTGAGATGTGCTCCCCTATGCGATAACTCCTATTGCTGAATATGGGGTGGAAGATATTTTGCTTCCCCATGAGGTTCTAGGTTGAGATTAAGCTCCCCGATATGGTTCCAAGTTGAGCAAGGCTCCTTGAGGATAAGCTCTCTGATGTTTCCCGTGTAATAGCATTGAGCTCCCCACTAGCAGTAATTCTGGGTGGTAGCAGTGGCTCCCAATGGATAGAGGGTGTTAGCTTAGGCTCCCCTCTGATATAAAATTCTTCTTTTAGATTCGATAATGTTCATCATATGAGTAGAGATAGTCAAGAGATGAGTAGAGATAAGCAACGACAACATTTGATGACTAGAGACTTGAGATTGGATATGATTTGATGATAGGATTATTGCGATAACTACATGATGCAGTTGGAATTTCTCCCTAGCTGAGAGGCACTGTTAATTTGGCAGCGCAATGACAAATTCCAATCATGTGACAAAATTCCTCTTTTTGAGAGGACCAATTTTGGCTATTGAAGCGCTCAATTTGGACAAGGGAAAGTGAATTTTTGAATTAAAACCCACATGTGCATATTAGATCAGGTTGACCCTAAAGAAAATTGGACACACTTGGAAGTCTATAAATATAAGTGACCTCAACCTCATTTGAACATCATCAGGAAGCATTCTTCTATTCTCTTCTTTGGTTTTAGCTAGCACAGGTCTGAGGCAGTTCGCAGACATTGGCTCGCACAGGTCCCAAATTGCAAGGGTCCAAAGCTCACACATGTGTCTAGAGTTTTGGGTCACAACCGCAAGCTTGTAACAGGAAATTCCCGGTCACAACCGCAGGCACGCAGGTTCATGTGTACAGTTGAAGGGTTTCGCCTGCATGCACATCACTCTTTGCGTGCGGTTGAGACCTAGGGTTTGAATTTTCAGTTGACTGAAGATTTCTCCAGTTGACCAAAGATTTCTCCAGTTGACTGAAGATTTCTCCAGTTGATCGCAGAGTTCAGCATTTGACCGCAGACAGTGACAGTTGATCGCAGGCTTCTGAATCAAGGTTTTGGATTACTAGCATTGTTGGGTTCATCTCATGGATAGTGTTTAGTTGATTTTGCTAGATAGGTCTATGGTTGTTGATATGGATCATTGTACTCTCTTTTGTTGAATCATTCAATGACAATCTAATAAGAAGAATAATTTGAAAGGGTTTTCCCCGTAGTGGGTTTTGCCCTAGTCTCCGACCAATCATGGTGTCTCTATGTCTGCATGTTTTTCTTCTATAGCTCCTTTATGTTCTACTGCATTGATGATGATGTTGTTCTTTCTATATAATTGCATATGTTGCTAAATAATGCTGTAAATATGAATAATGATATGATATTATGGGGTGAATTTAACGTGTAAATGAAGAAATGAAATTATCTAAAGCAAAGAACAATATAGCCCTAATAAAAAATTAACACTTGGGCCCTGGTTAAGTTGCCCAACCCATGATGAAACCACCTGCCAGTTACATATAAGATCCAATATGCTTCATCACCATCATGTACAATAATTCATTAGTGCATCTAAGTGAACCAAGCTTGTTAATCAAGGGCACAAATGAGACTTCATAATGGGCTTCTCTTCCAAATTTGGGGCTTTAAGCATGTAACAATGTTGCCTCCCTAGGTAGGAGTGGCTAATAAACAACTCTATTAGGTGTTCCCATCCCTTGAGAGGAAAGGCAGGTCCTAGGTACATCCTTCAATTGATAGGGTTCATGTGAATAATGATGAGGTGGATAGGTACACAAGGGTCTCAAAGCCAAATGCCATGGGTTCAAGGATAGTAATGACGAGGGATGTCCACATATTTAAGTGTATAGATGTAGGAGGGAGCAATCGTGGATACATGAGTTTCCCTGGCCTTTGTTTTTCCACCCTTCTTCATTTACCTTTTGCCTTTTCTTAATTTTTTTCTTTATATAACCGCTCGGGGGTCGAGGAGATGAGAGCATGTTGTGTATGATATAAGCAGTTATTACCCCCTTAAGATGGGGCAGTTCATCACCCACCAGGTGTTGGGATGTGCATGGGTTCCTTAATGATGTGAGGGCACTCATGGGGCCCTAAGAACTAGGGTGATGGCCATAATGAAGGGGTAGAGCTCATGTTTTGGCTTTTTTCCACACGCTAATATAATGTCCCGACCATCATTTGTGTTTTATAATATTCTTTTGTTTTGTTTCTTACTTGTGGCCATGATATGCTTTTAACCTTTTTTTCGCTACATCAACCTTCGAGGCAACATTTCCAGGGTCAACCCAAATATGTGGACAAAGGGAGGGGGTGTACTAGTGCCTTGTGCACCTAGCGGTCATGTGGACCTAGAGAGGGAAGATGATGAAATCGGGCTTGTAATATGTAGAGGGCGATGAAAAATGTGACACAGGAAAACGGGACCGCATTATCAAAATTGGGGTTTCCCAAGTGGTACCCTTCCTAAAGCTATAGGCCAATAGGAAGATCCCACAGGACTAGGATTGAGGATTAACCCCCCAATTCAGGTGAGGGAACAAGACTACAGTCAAAACCCGTCCTTCTTCCAAATCACCCAATAATCGATGCCCAAAGTGCCCAAAGAAAAACAAACATAAGCACCCAATTTAGGATTGGATGGCCTACCTTCAAACATACGCTCTCGACAAATGGGCGAGGGGACATATGACTGGCTCAGGGAGCAGAGATCAAATGGCATAATATATCAGCTACACTGGTGGTTGTCAAGGGTTGTTGGCTGCTGACTAAAGACAATTCTAGGAGAAAAAATCTCCTATGGGGTCACCCACTTTTGGTGGGTAACAAGGCCAATTGCCTTTCAATCCCCAAACTCATCCTCAACAACCACTTTCGACATTTCTTTACATCATCATCCTCTCTAGATCAATATTGAGTGCTTTTTGCTTTCATTACTCTAGCTTATCCATATCTCTTTAAGTACCTAGGTCCCGTACTTCACTTCCCATGTTTTTGTATTAGCTTTATTAGATTTACTAGCTAGGTCTTTCACAGTTAGTTATAAGCATAGATCTTCTAATTTTGGATCTTAATAGAAGTGGCTTTGCACTCCCAAATTGTACTTTAAATTCCAGAATGCACATTTTAAGTCTCATTGACCTACTTTTGTGATCATTTGTTGGACATTAATAAAACCATATTATCTTATTATCTTATCTATAAAAGTAGCAAGGAAGCATACCTTATAGAAGAAGCATATGCTCATTTAAGCATTGAAGACCATACCTTAGTTTGTTAAGGTTAATCCCCAATCATATCAAGACTAGTGAGTCCAAATGTCACTGTAGCATCTCCAAAGCAGAGGAAAGGAGAATTATATTTGTAGGTGTCGAAAATTGGCAGCTAAGGGATGAATTTCCTTGAATAAAATTTCATTTATGACTATTCTAGAGTGACTTTCTAAAAATAGAAATTCATTTCTATCATTGCAACCATAACTTTCCAAAATTTGTAACCTTGTTTCAATTGGTAATCATATATATATGATAGAAAATCACTTAACTTATCCTAATCAATCTCAATTGTTTAATTTCCATTTAATCATCAATATATATTTAAAATTATTATTATTATCTTTATGATACTATAATATTATTATTAAAATGAAATTCCATGTCACCTCTCTTACTTGGCACTAAATCATGCCACTTCACATCTCTCTCTCCTTGATGGAAAATCAAACTCTCTCATTCAATGATACGTTACTCTCTCTTCTTCTCTCTCTTTAATGCTCTTACGTGCCTCTTATACTCTCTTACACACAATAATGACTTGTCATAAAATATTCCTCTTACACCTCTTTTAATGCATATGTTACACTTCTCATTAATGGCTTAAGTTACTAAGGCATGCGTACTCCCTATTGATGGCATGAGTTACTAAAGCAAGGCATACCTCCTTTATGGCATAAGTTACTCCTATTCTAGCATATATAACTCCTCTTCAAGGCATGGGAGTTCGTCCTTCATGGATTCGACTTCCTTGCTCTTCCTCTATATTTGTGCCTCTCATCCTCTCTATTACTCACTTGTGCATTGTGAAAGAAGAGTACGAAATTGAGAAAGAGAGAGTTAGAGAGACTAGAGAAGAGTTATGTGTGTGAGAGAGAGAGAGAGAGAGAGAGGGAGTGAGAGAGAGACTTGAAGAGTAAGGCCAAATCTTGGTGAGCCAAAGTAATTCATTGTTTGCATCAACGACAACAATCAAAGATCTTCTTCAGATTTGGGTGAACTTCTTCTTTCTCTCATTGTATTATGTATCTTTGCTTAACTATTGATTTCTCATAGAAGAATAATCTCGTTGGGTTTTTCCCAGGTCATTGGACCTATTTCTCTGAGTCTAATTGTGTTCTTGGCCGTCTTCTATTTTGCATATGGTTTATATGGTGTATGTTCTATGTACAATTGCTTAATAAAAATTTTGCAGAAGAAAGAAGTTTTGGAATAACTTAATAAGCAATTGTTGCAACATAAAATGTCAAAATTTCAACAATATATATATATATATATCACTATCATGCCTCCAAGTCACTGTTCATACATCAAATTGCAAGCCACAGAGATACAAAGAGACCCTTAGAGAAGACAATGAGAGACTTAGAAATGTAATATGGGCGTATGAGATATAAAGCAAGCCTCAAAGTTATGTATGCTAGCCAAAGACACTGTGAAATGTATGCGATCCATGGTGCTACATAAGAACTATTGAGAATTACAATCTACAGAGAATTATGATCCACTAAAATACTATACGAGTCGTAGAGATTTCCTATTAACAGAGAATTACGATCCACTGAGATTGTATACGAGCCATAGAGAATTACGATCCACAAAGATACTATACGAGCCACAAAGAATTACGACCCACTGAGATACTACAGAGAATAATGATCCACAAAGAATTATGATCCACTGAGATACTACAGAGAATTATGATCGACAAAAAATATGATCCACTGAGATACTATACGATCCACAGATAATTATGGCTCACGAAAATAATGCGAGCTACAAAGATAACAATGAAAACCATAATGCAAGCCATAGATGCGAGCCACTCAAAGATAAGGAATGCGAGTCACTCAAAATAATGCGAGGCACAATGAAGAGTATAGTGCGAGCCACAGTTAAGAGTGTGAGCCACAGATCATGATGCAAATCACAGAAGGGAGTGAGCCACTGTAATGAACCACAGAAAATATGCGAGCCATATGTAATAGATGTGAATCACAAAGAATAGAGAGTGTAATTGGAAACTTGTACGAACCACATCGAATGTGACAAATGGAGGAAGGTTGACGAGAATTTATAGTTGATCCGTTGAGCGAAGGGTCACCACCTTTGGGTAGGCTGACTTAAACCATTATGAGGCTGACTTGAGTTTGGAGGGAAACATAAATTCAAATAATAATATAATTTCTAGATGCTTTGATGATTACTTGCCCAAGCAATTTTGTGCCACGTTAAATAATAGAGATAGAAGTACAAAATGAAATTAATAATAATTGCTTTTATCCAAATCAAATTCTTCCTTGGGGCAAGATGGGTTTCTTTGTGTTCCTATGGTGAAATTCGTCCCATAGCTGCCCCAATTTTCAATACCAAGAACTTGGTCCTAGAGGTTGACACAACTAAAATAAATGTAAAAGCATAAGAAAGCCACAATAAAAGAAAAATGTAAAATGCAAAACATTGTTAAGAAATTTATTTAACGCATGGGCAAAAGCCTAGCATGAGCTCTACCCCTCTCATTAGCCATCACCTATTTCCTCAAGCATTTAATGCTTCATTTATAAAAAGGAACTTTTGAAATTCCAACTCTGATGAACGATGAATTGCCTCATTTTAAAGGCTTATTGGAAAAATACAAAAAACAAGCATGGGTTCCTAAGTTATGTGCCTAATATAGATAAATTGTAAGGAAGCAAAAGGCACACCAAAGGGGTGGAACAAATAGCCTAAGGAAAAAGGTAACTCATACCACCATGATTGCTACCTTCTTACATCTATAGACTCGGGATGTTGGACTCCCATTAGCTGGTCATACTGTTGTTGAACCTACCCTAAAGTCTTTCCCACTATGTAACCATCATTATCAGAAACACCTATGGATTGATGGGTTGAATTTAGACTTGTCACTTCCCTTGGGGGCTAGAAACAACTAATAGGGTTGTTGACCTAATTATCCCTAATACAAGTGTGGTAACTTGCTTACATGTACCTATCTAGTTAGACATTTGAAGGTAAGTTTTGTGTGAAGTATTCTTGTGTACCTAAAATTAAATACGGTCCACAATGACGCATTAATGGTTATCGTCCATAATGATTGTTGATTTCACTTGATTTTGAGAGGTTCTTGTCAGGTGGTGTCATCACAACAACAAAGATAGTTTGAGAGATGAACTTGCTCCCTTTCTACAACAATCAAGAGGGGATTGTAACCATTCTAAAGAGCAGTTTTGACCTTGATGATGCAACATTGCCCCTACATAAATGAGCGTTGGGCTATGAGATGGTTCTACATGGTACATGAGTCTCATGAGTACCCCTAGATGCTAAAATGTTGAGCCACCAATGATTTGGTGTTGGACTTATCGATGATGTGCTCAAATGTACCCAAGACGCCCACAAGTTGGCCTTGACACTGTACGATTGGCATTGCTTGTTTACAAGCCCAAATGATGATTGGTTATCCTTGAGATGACATGGCAGGGCTTGCATATCACTTCTAGAAACCAATGCTGAAGCATAATGGTGCCATGTCACTCCTTTTTGCCCCTAGAAGGGTGACATAATGACAATGGTGATGACATCATGGTTTTTGAGGAGTTATTTGTTGAAAAATGTGTAACTAGGTTCAGTCTTCATAAATATGAAATGTACTTTTGATTCTTGTAAATTGTAAAATGAAAGAAAATTATTATTATTGTTTTTGGAGCATGGGTTTCATGCTCAAGTTCTTTTATCTTATAGGTCAAGCACCCATTGAGTGCTTCTAGGGTTTGTCCTAGGTCAAGAAGTCAAGAGTAATTGTCATAAATTGAAGACCCCATCGGGCACAATGTAACTTGTAAAGAAAATTAATTTTGTCTTTTAAAAGTGTCAAATACCCTCCAAGACGAAGTTGGCTTGGCAACTAGCAAGTCGGCCTAAAAGGAAGAGCCATGTCCACCTTGAAGAGCCTATATATAGGAGGAAACTCGACCTCCTTGAGACACATTCATCCATCACTCATTCTAGCGAAGGATGAGGAAGAAGACAATGAAGAATGAAGGGGACGAAGGAGATTTTTGTTTGGGCTATTTCTCTCTCATACGTGTGAAGGAGAACTAGGGTTTCAGCAATAGATGTAGGATTTCATCTACAAGTTTGATCTTGGAACAAAAAAAGGCAAAAAGGTCAAGCATAGGTCACCAAAGGTCATCCTCAAGCTCCAAAAGTCAGAGAGAGGCAAGCGAAGGTCTATGGAAGCCTTAGAAACACTTGTGGCAACAATAACTACTGGAGGGCCGAAAATTTCAGGTCTGTAGTGGAGGCCGAAATTTTGCAGTAGAAGGTCGAAGAAGTGCTACTGGAAGAGATTTGAGTGGGTTTGACGGGATCAGGGTTAGCACATCATCCAGAGAGGCTGGTCTTGGTCTTGGAGGGTATTAGTTTCAGTCTTAAGGTCTTGGAATTCGTCAATTGAAGAATCTATAAGGAAGAGAAGAGATTTGCGGGTTTTCCTCTCAAGTGGAGAGGTTTTGGCCTTGGCTTGCAACCTATATTCTGTGTTCTTGTTCTTCTTGTTTTGGTAGTTGTTTGATGATATACAAACATAATAATAAGTAACAAAGCTAATAAGTAAAAAGACATCACAAGAAATTATCAAGTAAAGAGAAATCTAGGGCATAAGGATTAGGTGATTTATCTTGTACTGATAACTGTTGGTGAATGCTTTTTACTTCTTTAGATTAGTTTCTTCTCTTAACTTAGAATATTATAGTGTTCTTCTTCATTAGACAATTACCAAAGCATAAACAATAAGGAGACAAGAGACACAGAATTAGGGGATCAACCAGGGCCAAAACCTCTCCAACTTGAGAGGAAAACCGAAACGAGTTCTTCTTTTTATAGAAACTTCAAGTGACAAATATCAATACCAAGACCCTTGACACAACAGCCTCTCCAAGACCAAGTCACAAGACCCTTTCTTAATGCTTCTCCTTCTTGTCAAAGTCAACACTGGTTAAATTGACTTTTAGCATTGCTATCTTCGGCTATTTTGGTGTTTTGGCTTTCCTCCACAGATATGCAAATTTCAGCTACTTGAAATCTTTGCAAAATCACACGTGTGGTCTAGATTATGAACCTTTATGATATGTTCCTCCTTCGCTTGGCTTGAGAGCTTCTCCTTGTAACTTCAGATAGTAAGATTGAAGGTTTGGTGACCTTTTACTTGGCTTCTATAAGGGCTAGTGTAACCCTACTGTAGAAACCCTAGTTTTTGTCACACATGTGAGGAAGATGACCCAAAAGCAGTCTCAAATTACACCACACTCCTTCCCTTCCTTCTCACTGGATATGTGGCTGCTCTCCTTGTGATTCTCGTGCCTTTTCTCTTATTTTAAGTTCTTGACCTAATTCTGCCGTAAGTGATGCCTAGTTGCTCTATATATAGTGGATTGCCCATGTGATATAGGCTGACTTGACCTTGTGCCTAGGCTGACTTGCCTTTCTAGAATCATCCTAATACCTTTTTGTAGGTCGACTTCAAGGAGGGCTTGAGACATGGTCTTGGAGGGTTAATGATTCAAACAAATTCTCTTTTTACAATGTATAATATACCTGAATGGGTCTTCAATCTTTGGCATTGACTCAATAGGCTTTATGACCAACCATAAAAGCTCACAATGTGAGCTTTTACTATAAAATAAAATTCCTTGAGCATGAAACCCATGACTCAAGTATTACAAAATAATTTTATTTTCATCTTTTCATTAATTACATAAAATCATGATTTCATATGTCATTATGAAGACCGAACCTAGTTACATTTTTCAACACCCCCTCTTAACTAGGGAGGTATTCATAATCTACACAAGGTACTTGGACATTCTTAGTCTGAAGAATTCTCATAAGAAGAGTTGGATTGGTAACCCATCTTTATAACATCATATGATCCAACATTGTCACATAGCAAGACCTTAGCTAACAACTCTCTCCACAAGGTTAGAGCTCAATGCCAGCGAGACCAATGATGTATAGACACCCTCATCATTGTCTCTCTCGGAACATACCCCACTCGAATTCTTAGAGTGTGTTCCACCAGGACTATTCTTATCTTGGATTCCCAACCCTCAAAGAATATCAGTCTTTTACGACTACTCTTATCTTGGATGACCTAACTCATCCTTAAAGAGTATCAAATGCTAGATGTTTACCCAATTCTCAATTTTGTCTTCCCAACTGAAGACAAGAATGATGCCACTATCTCTCCCTCAACTTAGGGAAGACACACCCATTCCAATAAAGGAATGTACCATTCTCGTAAAAAGGAATGTACCCAAGCTCCCTCTTTACCAAGGACTTAACCAAGCAACTTCTTAACTAGGGACTTGCTTCCAACGGCTCTTCAGGTGGAGATCATGGGATAACCAGTTGCTTGTAGAACTCCTTCCTTTGATGTCATGAATTTCTTCTTTGTCATAGAGTCTACATCTTTCAGGACTTCTTTGTAGGGCATAGACCATCTATTACTTTCATCCATGAGTCAGTCATGTCATCATTCCTTTCATTGGAAAGTGATCTATTAGTCCATATATGGTTTTCCTTCATGCCATGCTGCTTACTTCATGCCATGTTTCCTTAAGGATTTTTCATCCTGCTACATGGGCATCAGTTGTGGAAGACATCCGCAACTCTTCCCTAGGTAGCCCTGCATAAGCCCATCCAGATATTATTAAAAAATAAGAAATGAACATTACATCAAAATTACCTCGGTGATGGTCTTTCATCATGGCATCTTCTTGTGAGCATCAACATCCTACATCCAAAAGATATATACTATCAAGGGTCTCTTTCCTTTTCAGACTTCATCAAGGTCTTCATATCTTTCATGGGGATATCATAGTCAAATATTTTAGTTCTTGGATGTTGATTTCTTTCTTCATAGTTTTATATTTTATGATCTCTTTCTTTCTTCACACATTTCCTTTCCATGAACTTTTAATTAGAGTTCTTACAAATATTGTCAACCACCTCATATTTCATATGAGGACATATTATGTTGATTTCATCTAGTCAATGTATGACCCATGCCTTCCTGCATCCTTTCAAAGGAAGAGATCCTTCCTTTTGATCATGCTCTCAAGGTAGAGCATTCATTCATGTTACCTGCAACCATATGACATGACTCTATTTTATCAAATACATGCATACATACCTCATTTTCCTTTAGGTCATCTAGACTTCCTTGAACAACTTCCTTGATTGAAAGAACTTCAATTCCTTGATATGCTTCACTTCTTTTGACATCATTCCACCATCCAATGAATTCACACAAGTTGGAATTATTGATGAAACACCTACTTCCCTTTTAATCGATGAACCTTCTAATGAAGATTCCAACAAAGGATCTTGAGTATCCTCATTCAATAACGTTTTCTTTTTGATTGATGTATGATGTGCTTTGTATTAGATGACTTTTCCCTTTTCTCATAAGTACCATTTATGCTTCTAATGAGGTTACCAAGAGCTATATCCTTCCATAGGTGATTGCCATAGACTTCTATCTTTCATGCTTGTCTATGATGATTTCACGAGCTCTTGCTTTCAATGCTCGTGAGAAATCTATAGGGAAATGATTAGAGTGATTCCTCTTTACTTGATAACTTCTTGTGATGCCTTTTAACTTATTAGCTTTGTTACTTATTATTATGTGTGTATATCATCAAACAACTACCAAAACAGGAAGAACAAGAACACAAAATATAGGCTGCAAGCCAAGGCCAAAACCTGTCCACTTGAGAGGAAAACACATAAATCTCTTCTCTTCCTTGTAGATTTTTCAATTGACGAATTCCAAGACCTTAAGACTGAAATCAATACCCTCCAAGACCAAGACCAACCTCTCCGGATGATGTGCTAACCTTTATCCAGTCAAACCCAGTGAAATCTCTTCCAATAGCACTTCTTCGACCTTCTACTGCAGAATTTCGGCCTCCACTATAAACCTGAAATTTTCGGCCCTCCATCAGTTACTGCTGCCACACGTGCGAGCCTTGTTTGGGCTTCTAAGGCTTCCTTAGACCTTTGCTTACCTTTCTCTGACTTCTGGAGCTTGAGGATGACCTTTGGTGACCTTCACTTGACCTTCTTGCCTTCTTCTGTTCCAAGATCGAACTTGTAAATGAAACCCTATATTTGCTACAAAACCTTAGTCCTCCTTCACACGTGTGAGAGAGAAATAACCCAAACAAAAGGGTCCTTCATCCTCTTCCTTCTTCACTGCCTTCTACTTCCTCCTTCGCTAGAATGAGTGATGGATGAATGTGTCTCAAGGAGGTTGAGTTTTCTCCTATATATAGGCTCTTCAAGGTGGATGTGGCTCTTCCTTTTAGGCCGACTTGCTAGCTGCTAGGCCGACTTCATCTTGGAGTGTATCTTGACACTTTTAAAGACAAAAGTAATTTTCTTTACAAGTTACAATGTGCCCAATGGGGTCTTTAACTTATGATAATGACTCTTTTGACTTCTTGACCTAGGAAAAACCCTAGAAACAATCGATGGGTGCTTGACCTATAAAATAAAAGACCTTGAACATGAAACACATGCTACAAAAACAATAATAATAATTTTGTTTCATTTTACAATTTACAAGAATCGAAAGTACATTTCATATTTATGAAGACCGAACCTAGTTACACATCTCTCAACACTCACTCTTAACTAGGGAGGTATTCATAAATGGTACATGGACATTCTCAATCTAAAGAGATCTCATAAGAAGAGTCAGATTGGTAACCCATCTGTTTAGCATCATACCAACCAACATTGTCACATAGCAAAGCCTTGACTAACAACTCTATCTCTCCACAAGATTAGAGCACAATGCTGGCGAGACCAGTGATTTATAGACACCATCATCATTGTCTCTCAAGGTACATACTCCACTTGGGTGTTCACAGAGTATGACCTTCTTTCGACTATTCTTGTCTTGGATAGTCGGTCCTCAATGAATATTGGTCTATGACTACTCTCATCTTGGATGCCCTACCTCATCTTTAGAGGGCATCGGATGCCAAATGCTTACCCAATCTTCCATTTTGTCTTCCCAAGTGAAGACAAGAATGATGTGCCTATCTCTCCCTCTCAAGTAGGGAGGATACATCAACCAAACCAAACTTGTTTCTCAATACACAATCTTCTTATTAGGAAGAGATTTTGTCAATATGTAAGCTACCTGCTCATCGGTGGAGATACACTGTAGCTGCAACACACCATCTTGTACTAGCTTCCGGATGTAGTGATACTTGTTGTTGATATGCTTTGTCTTTCCATGAAACATTGGGTCTTCAGACAATCGTATACAACTGGTTTTATCACAAAGTATCACTGTAGCGTCCATTGGTCCTTCAAATAGGTCAAATAACAACTTCCTCAACCAAAACACTTCTCTGCTTGCTTCACAGGCTGCAATATACTCTGCCTCAACACTACTCAAAGCAACTGTATCTTGCTTTTAGCTTATCCATGAGATCATGGAGGATCCCAAACTAAAACATTCTCCTGTAGTGCTCCTTCCATCTTGCTCACTGCCTCACTTGTTAGAATTTGTATATCCAATCAGGTGGACATCATTCCTCCTATCGTACTTCAGGCAGTAGTGGATGTTTCCTTGCAAATATCTCAGAATATGTTTCGCTGCTCTCCAATGATCATGGTTCAGTGCCACTTGGAATTGACTGAGAACATTTACTGCAAAACATATGTCTGGTCGAGTATTCACCAAGTACATCAGTGAGCCAATTAATTGTCTATACTTGGAAGGATCCACAGGGCTCGATTCAGAACTCCTTAGTCTTTTCAAATTTGTGATCATCGAGATGTCATTGGTTTGCAATCCATTGAAGAATCACCTACACTTGTTGCTACATAGTAGCAATTACACTTGCTTTCACAAAGAAATTAGAGTTGGAAGGATTTTGAAATGGAGATGACAAAATCTTCTATGTCGGAGTTCACATGGGATGATTTCAATGTGAATCGAAGCTTGAGCAAGAGGAGCTATCAACTTGTAAAGTCTTCCTCCACGAATGCCAATTACTCAAGCGTTTTCTATGCTTGAGTTCTTAATCTGTACTACAACTTTTCCATCAATGAAAGCCACTCTATCACCTTTATCTTCTAGAGTTGAAATGAAAAGTAAGTTCTTATGCAAACTTGGAACAAATAGGATGTTGTTGAGATGAATATTGCTTCCATTCTCCAGCGCTATTGCAGTTGACCCAATTCCTTTTACATGATAGCCCTTATTATCTCCAAGTTCCACCGAGTAAGAAGATTTTACAGGATAGCTCTTATTATCTCTTTAGTTGACCCAATTCCTCTTACATGATAGCTCTTATTATCTCTTTAGTTGACCCAATTCCTTTTACATGATAGATCTTATTATCTCTTTAGTTGCTTGTGATGACTAGTCATGTGTCTAGATGCACCACTATTGATTACCCAAATGTTCTCATCTTGAAATGTGCTAGTGAGTGCTGAGAAGAGTCCTTCATCCTTTGTCTGGTTACTTCCTTCTTTGTAGTAAATAGAAGATTCCATGCTTCCTTGATGCCTTTCTTGAGATGGCTTGCTACCTTTGAACACTTCTCGAGGAACCTTTTCAATGTAGTAGAGATGTTCATAATGCCCTTAAGGGGGCAACAAGTGTAGGTGATTTTTCTGCTTGCTAATTGATTTATTGTCTCATAAAGAACAATGAGACAATAGGACATGAGATATAGGCGATCAAACGCACCATAATCCCTCTCTTCTTATAGAACTTCAATTGACGAATTCCAAGACCTATGATCCTAGACCAACACCCTCCAAGACCAAGTCATCCTTCCCTCTTGGTGAGTTTTCCTTACACAACTTCCAGTAACAAACTTCAAGTAAATAAATCAAGTAATAAATTTATTTTTCTCTTTTCATTAAATACATAAAATCACTTCTTCTTTTCTTCTTATTATTAGTGTTCTTTATCATCAAACAACTACCAAATCATAAAGAACAATGAGACAATAGGACATGAGATATAGGCGATCAAACCTACCAGAATCCTTCTCTTCTTATAGAACTTCAATTGAAAAATTCCAAGACCTATGATCCTAGACCAAGACCCTCCAAGACCAAGTCATCCTTCCCTCTTGGTGAGTTTTCCTTACACAACTTCCAGTAACAAACTTCGACCTAGCAACCTCACAACATCGACCTTGATGCGGGTTCAACAGCGTCGACCTAACAACTTCACAACTTTGATCTAGAGGCAGTGTCATAGTTTTGACCTTGCATCGAAGCTGTGAAGTTGCGAGGTTGAAACTATGACACAGAGCAATGGGAGCTGCAATTGTTGCTGTGGGATCGTTCATCCGGTGATTGATCAACTGGAATATGAATAATTGTCTCCGAGGAATGGTACTACTGCCGAGGGCATTCTCTGTTGGGTGAGCCATTTCTGGCACCCTAGTTGTATTCTAAAAACTGCATAATAATAAAACCCTTTGAATAGCTGCATCGGTTTTCCCGCATTGGGTTTTTCCAAGGACATTGGTCCAAAAATAACGACGTCACTTGTGTGCTTGTTTTCTTTCAGTTGATGATCTGTAGATGTTGATACTGTACTTGTGTTTATTTTCAGTATTTACATGGTAAATAACTTGTTAAGTAATTAAACAAGTAGGAAGAAATAAATCAGATAGTACAAGAATAATTTCTAACGGGTTAAACTTAGAAATTCCAACATGGTATTAGAGCGTGGTTGCAGATCACAGGATAACTGAAGGCATAAGCTAGTTGAGCAGTAGTAGCAGATTCAACTGTCCTGAGTGATAGAGTTGATCCACGCAAGGGGACAGAGGAAGGAGTGGCGCAGAGAGACTGTGTCATCATTCTAGGCCAGAGAAAGGCAGCACAGAGGCTAAGGGAGACAGAATCAGACTCACACAGAGGCCAGGAGGGCTGACGCAGCTGGCTAGGGGAGCTGATTTGCCGATGCCGGGATTTCGCAGAGCCAAGTGGCTTAATTCTTCAGTTGTTGGGATATAGGAGGTTGCCGATAATTTGCAGAGTGAAGCTGGTGGGGTACTGTGGTCAGAATAGTACCTAACAGGGCAAGACTAAGGAGGAGGGATTTCTAGAGGGGAAATCGAGACTCAGAGGGAGTGGAATCGAGAACTTCCAGAAGGGAAGTTGAGAGACTCAGTAGGAGTCGAATAGAGGACTTCCAAGAGGGAAGTAGAGAGACTCGGAGGAGTCGAAAGAAGAGCAACATAATGGTCTTGAACGGACTGAGAGATCAAGATAGGTTGGACGAAGCATCCAACTTCATGGTCTCCTGATCTTGTCCATTCTAGACAGATATCGCATCAAGGACTTCGCCTTGAAAACAATAGCAATCGCAATTGACCTAGCTGAAAATGAGAAGTACGAGGAGGCAATGGCCAGAGCGAAGTGCATTCCTTGATGGGGTCAAGGATCATATGGTGCCGCATATTGCTGAAAAGGATACAATAAATGAGATGTGGGAGGCCTTGAAGAAATTGTACCAGCATACTTCTATGTAGAGGAAGATGTTACTTGAAAATCAATTGCTGTCATACTAGATGCAGAAGGGAGAGTAGATAGATGTCTTCTTTGGTGGATTGAAGAGATCCATGATCAACTAACTTCCATAGGGGCCACGTTGGATCAGGAACTGATGGTGAGGATCGCATTAAACGCAGTCTCAAAGGATTGGGAGGTATTTATCTAGAGCATGCTAGGTCGAGCCTTCCAGATTGGGAGGAATTGTGGGCGGCTCTTCGTCAAGAAGAGATCATACAGGTGACCAAGGTGGTGAGTAGCGGAAAATGGGTTAGAATCAAGGAGGAAGAAGAAGATGCGGTTCTTGCATCTGCGGGAAAGCAGGAGAAAAGAAAGAAGAAGGACCTCTCTAAGGTCATATGCTTCCATTGTGGGGAACAAGATCACTATGCGAACCAAAGTCCGAGGAACAAGAGTAAGGGAGAGGCTTTTGAGACCAAGGCAGCGCCAACGAGCGTGGAGAAAGAAGTGGAGACAGGCGACGACTGTCCATGAGTGCTCATGCGCCACTTGGGAGGAAGTGGGGAGAAGTCGAGCTGTAGTCAGATGAACTACAAACGATGAGGGGCAGGATCCTTGAGGTACCCAACCTCTTGGATTATACCTCGCTACAAGAGCCCCGAAGAGAAGTAGCAGGATTACTGGATGTCGGTAGAGACGGATGAAGTTGGAGTGACAGAGGGTGTTACAGTGCAGGAGTCCTGGGACAACGTGAGGCAATAATGCGAGATGCGTGGAGTTGTTGCAGCAACGCAGAGGTCAGTAGAGGGAACACTTCTCAACGATAGAGGGAACTTCAGTATCGGGAGTGTTTCTAGCCTGACAAAGATGTCAGAGTTGGGAGGATCAATTACTTACTTCTCAGTAACTGAGTTGCAGTGCAACGATTAGCAATGGCAGTGCTATGGGGAGTAGGATACAACATGATGAGAGGGGATGCAGTGCAAATGCAATAGTGGCAGTGGCAGGGCCATGGGCAACAGTACAGGATGCAGCAGTGCAGAGGATGTTGGGCGGGGAGGCCTAGCATCACCAGAGGGACCGATGATTGATGATTAGGGTGATACTCAATGAGGAGTATTACTAGAGCACAGTCCTTGTTAAGAGGGAGTGTTGATTTGGGGTAGCATCGGATGTGCTCTAGCCACAAAAATTGGTGAAGAGGCTAAAGCACATGAGATCTCCAAGACCCAGAAATGGTTTGGGCAGAATCTAACTGGTTTGAGAGATATTAAAATAATTAATATTTTTAATGGAGTTCCTAAATCTAAACTTAGGAAAAATAAAATATTAATGGGTATTAATATAAAACGGGGTTAGAATGGTCTAAAAGTCATGAATCAAGCCAAATCTAATCTTAGTCGTTGATTAGAGATTTAATCTCGGCTGTTGATGGACCAACGAGAAAACTATAAGAGGAGGCTTGAGGGTCAGTTGGAGAACACACCAGAGTGATCAACCATTCTATTCTCTAGAGTGGGGTTTGCTATGAGAGATAGAATCAATGATCAGTAGTGAATACATAGCAGAGAGGCAGAGTTGGTACTAGAGAGACATCGCAAAGCCTAGAGAGGTTAACGCAGAGGTAGCTAGGTGCTACGCAGAGGCAGGCAAGCGCTGTGCAAAGCCAGGAGAGGCCAACGTGTGAGACGCAGAGGGTCGAGGGGTTGACGTAGAAGCTCCAGAAGCTGGCGCAGAGGCTAGCAGAGCTGACGCAGGGCCAAGAGGCAGCGCTGGAAGGATTTCGTGGGACAGACTCGGTGCTGGTGAGCCGGGTAGGGTGACGCAGTCCTTATCAGAGTGACGCAGAGCAGTGGGAGTTGCAATTGTTGCTGTGGGATCGTTCATCTGGTGATTGATTAGCCGGAATATCTGTCTCCGAGGAGAGGTACTACTGCCGAGGGCATTCTCTGTTGGGTGAGCCATTTCTGGCACCCTAGTTGTGTTCTGAAAACTGGATAATAATAAAACCCTCTGAATAGCTGCACCGGTTTTCCCGCATTGGGTTTTTCGGGGACATTGGTCCAAAAAGAACGGTGTCACTTGTGTGCTTGTTTTCTTTCAGTTGATGATCCATAGATGTTGATACTGTACTTGTGTTTATTTTCAGTATTTACATGGTAAATAACTTGTTAAGTAATTAAACAAGTAGGAAGAAATAAACTAGATAGTACATGAAGAATTTCTAACGGGTTAAAATTAGAAATTCCAACATTATATGCCCTTATTCCACCTCCCTTCTTCAGGTTCAACTGTCCATTGGTTCATTGGGATTTGGCATCTACACTTCCTCTTACCTGGGTAGGGTCTAGAATTGCACCTTGTGAGGTTGATGCAGCTAAAAAACAAAGAAAGAGCATATGATGGCCACAAAATAACAAAGAAAAATCAAAATGTGAAAGATGGCAAGAGCCAAGCATGAGCTCTACCTCTATCATGTGGCCATCACCTGGTTCTTGGGCCAATGTTACCCTATATCGTAGAAGACAAGGAACCCTTGCATGTCCCAACCCTTGATGGGCAATGAATTGCCCCATCCATACAAAGCAAGCTCTCATTCCTTGAGGTACAAGCAATAATACAAGGAAATAAATCATTAAAAAGTAAAAGGCAACATAGAGGGGTGGAAAAACAAAGGCCGAGTTAACTCATGCATTCACGATTGCTCCCTTTGCACATCTATACACCTAGGATAAGGTATAATAGCTAGTCCCATTGACCATTGCACTTGGCCATGAAGGTTGGAACAAGGACATGTCACTTCCCTTTGGGGGTCGAGAACACGTAATAGATTCGTTTATTAACCACTCCCACCTAGGGAGGTAACATCGTTATGTGACTAAGGCCCCAATTTTGAAGGGAAGTGTCATATGAAGTGTTACTTTTCCCATTTATAACAAGCTTGGTTCAATTAGACACAATAATGATTAATGTACCCAATGGTGAAAGTTGCAGCACTAGATATTGTGTGTAACTAGTAGGTGGTTCCATCCATAGGTCTGGGCAACTTAATTGGGATCCAAGCCCTTTAGAGGAACATATTGATACCCACAAGTGATGCAGTGAGAGCCATGGGATTTTGAGTAGTGGTAAAGCATCATTCACAACCTTGGGCACCTTCAACACCCACAACGTTCCTGCATTTGCTTCATTGTTTAGGAGATTATGCACCTGGACTGACATGCCCCCAACCGGCTTAACAATGATCATGTGGCTTGGCAGTTGATCTAGAGCCCAAATGGGGTTTGTCTCATGCCTTGAGACATGGGAGGGCTAGCACCATCTTTAATGCCCTCAATGTTGAAGCAAAATCGAGTTTTTCCATCACTTGGACACCTATGAGACCCATTTTGTGCCCCGAAAACCACATTTGGGGGTCACAGGATGATTTTCGGAAAGATCTAGGGGTCAATCCCTAAACCTTGATTTTAGGAGCCCTCTACAGTTGTCATGGTACCAGAGGAGCTCAACACAAGACCTAGAAGGGCTTATGATTGCATTATGTCAGCGTTTCGACCTTCTTGTTGTGAGATTTGTTATGTTTCACATTGACTACAAGGTCGACCTATGAACTTGATTAGTTCTTGCCCATTATTTTAATGTTTGAGGGGCTTTTAGGCATAATTAGACATTTGTAGCACACATATATATATTAGAGATCCTTTATTTGTGATCTCTCATCATCTCATCACTTGGAATTCCGACCCTCTTAAACAATTCACATTTTTTTTCTTGTGGAGGATTTGGAGTAATCTTGATGCACTTTGACATTTGGAGCTGATTTGTCTATCTTTGGAGCTATTATTTGGACGAATGGAATGGATTCCTTGTGTGTTATCTTGTAAATGTATCTAGATGTTGAAAATTGATCTCTTACATGTCTAATGTATGGAATTTTGTTGATTCTAGTGATTGCAATTGTGCCGTAATTCGTTGAATATCCATTGAATGCTAATCTAGATGATATTTCCTTAGTGGTGAAGTCTTGGTAGCTCTCCCATGAAAAATCCATCTTCCATTGCATATGTAATTGTTGTAATTTTGCTTGCTAGGGCATCAAAATTTGCCCTCAGAATCTCTTTAACTGAGCTAATGCATTAAGGACTCCATACTCCCAAGGAGTAAGGAACTGGTCCATTTGGTTGGTGATCACATCTTAATTTTATCCATTTTCTCTCTCTTATTTAGCCCTTTCAAGGCCAAACTAGGAAACTAGGGCTCCGTGTGAATCCCTAGGCAAGAGGAATTTTGGTGGTTGGCGAGCCTAAACATTAAGAAGATAGTATTTGCCACAAAATCTATCATTTTGGTGGGCATCCACTTCAATTTCATCCATAAATTTCCTTGGCCTAGTTGTTTGCCTTAGAGGGAAACCGTACTTCTCCTTCCTTCAACTTAAGGGGTTCCTTGAAGGTTTCGTGAGCCTTGGCATAGCTACTATACATTGTAAGAAACCTTTTCTCTTAGCCTTGACCTTGAGTTACACCAACACTCGTTAAATTTACCAAACCCTAGGTTTTCTACCCTTATTTCTAGGCCTCTTTATAGAAAGTGAATTGCTTCCTTATGAAGCCTTGAGCATAAATTGTGTCTCTCTTAAAAGGGTTCCCAGTAAGATCATTTCACACCTTAACCCTAGAATACCTATCATAAGTGATCTCCCTCCTACTGGGACTCCTCCCATCGGTGAAGATTTGTATAGAGCAAGGCTTTTGGCTATGGTGACTGCAGGGAAATTTTAAGGATCGAAATTTATTTTAAAGTTTAGAAACTTTAGCGAATCTCACTAGTGTCTAAGATGCAATCTATAAGATGTTTGTTGATATATTTGTAAAAATATTTGAATTTCTAATGATTTTATATAAAGACTATATATTTTGGCGATTGTTAGGGTAAAATAATTTTATACTGTAAAATTTTGGCGAAGCATTTTTAGAATAAATGGAAATTGGCGAGCTTTTGTTTGGAAAAATCATGGAAAATTAGCCCATCTGTGAATATTAGCCCCTAAAATTTTCCAGATTCTGTGGGCCACTACCCTGTTATTGCTTCTTGGTCTAGTTTTTACCTTTTAGGGTTTCCCTCTCTGAGGCTGGTTAGAGTTTGTGCAACAAGGACCTCCCTTAAGGCCTAAGGGTATAGGAGGGTCACTATTGGGTAAGCCATGATTGAGATGGCGTGTTCCATTCTCTCTTATACCATACTTCACACTTACCATGTCACATTACAAACCCCATAACTTAGCGCGATTTTTCAGGTGCAACTTGTTGTTGGTTTTTTGGGATTTGGCACCCATATATCCACATTCCTTGGCTAGGGTTGGAATATCATTGCCCTGGAGGTTGCGGCTAAAAGAAAGGTAAAAACATATCATGGCCACAATGAAAGAAAAAGAATATAATCAAAATGCAAAAGATGGTTGGGAACATATGATTAGCACACGGGAAAAGCCTAGCATGAGCTACAACGAAACAAATGAAGTCCCTAAGTAGATATGGACATATATATGGGCCAATAAGAAACATGGGGATATCCTAGGACAACCAAATTAAAAACATTCAACTTTTGCCAGGCAATGAGAGAAACTTGCAACCTAGCATGAGAATGATGACTCAACTTGGATTCAACCTTGTCGAGAAACCATTAGCAGAGGATATATGCTCAAAGAAGTTGTGTGAAATATAGCGAGGTAGCTACTTGCAGTTTGGAGGAGTTATTTAGCAACATGTATTGCATGAGAAGGGACGGATAATGAGGATTGAGCTAATTGATGTCAAGATTCCAAGACTAGTTAGTCCATGGAGAGAATTTTTGGTGGCAAGAAAAACATGTAGCTATCTTTTCTCTGTCTACATTATCAACAGGCTTTTCGAGTGGATGAGGTCTTTCCCTATGATTTCATCTCTTGATCACTACCCCAATTCAATTAGGCAACAATAGAGAAGTCAACAGGATTGCATCACTAGTGGTGGGAAGGAGTAATTTGTGTCAGGTTAACACTATAGGGGTCAAATGCCACTATAAAAGTCCTCTCCAAACTGGGACCAATGGAGCATGTGTTAGTACTCAAAAGGAAGTTCCTTGGATGGTAATCTGGCTAGTACTTTGTGCCCCTAGGGCTTCACATTTGCTAATGGTTCATTATGGAGTAGCATGATATGGCTTTTCACAAGAGGTCTTCCAGTGCAGCTGAGGTCATGAAGCATCCATGTCTAAATCTTCTTGAAGAATGCATGGAATATGCTGGAGGAGGTAATCATGAGGAGCTATGCTCTTCAATTTTATTAGGGATTTTTATGGAACATGGCCTGCATTTTTGTGATATGGCAAAGAATGGTAATGATGTGGAGTTTGGCAACATGGAGATGATACAACAAATTTGCATTGAAGCCTTCCAAATACTTGTTTGGGATCCTGGTATTGGTGTTTGAATTGCTTGGAGACAAGCAATTTTGGGAAGGGAGGAATGTAATTTCCTTTTTCCTAGACATGTACAACAGACACCTCTCAATGACCTAACGATTCCCACAGGTTATAGATTGAGATAAATTGGGGATTCTCATGGGAGGAATTAATTAATTAGGAAGACTAGGGAGAATAATATTAAAAAAGTCAGTTTATTTAAAAAAGGAAAAGGTGACGCATGGTATTCGGATGGCCCATGGTATTAACCCATGGTACTCTGATAAGCCATTGTAATAAAAGAGAAGCAAGAGCTCAATTCGTGGACATGATTGAATATTTTGGTAAATTGAAGTATGGGCATGTTGTGCTTTGTGTGAGGGTTTGTAACCTTGGGTGTGGATCTTCAAGGGTGAGACTATCCTCCCCAAGGATCAAAACTAGTTTCGGTGTTGCAAGATGCACGCTAGCTAGTGGATAGGAGAAGTCATTCAGGCTTCTCACCAGTGCTTAATTGACAAGTTAATTGTTGATGCATAATTTTTGTATGTGGTACGAACAAAGGGTTTTGTGGCTATAGTAATTACTGATTAGGGAAGTTGAGATAATAATATGCTAGAGGTGTGATTCCTTTGTCTCAAAGTATAATTGCAAGGCTGAATTCCCCTTGCAATTCGAGTAGGAGAAGCATTAAAAAAAATATATTATGGCCGAGACATGGGCAATAGAGTAATTAACGTTTTAATATTTGAGGGTAAGCACACACAATAGCGATCTGGGCTATGTTATGACCTACGCACTAGACCAAACCAGATTGGGATTGGAAGCTGCGAGGATGTGGTCATAGGACACAAATTTCGCATGGGGGCATATTTGTAGAAACTAATTGGAGCTGAATCATTCATGGGAATCACATAGTAAGACGTGGGCTGAGGATGTGATCATAGGCACGCATGGAGTCATATTGGTGGAAACTGATACTGGGAGTCAGTAGCTGAGTGCTCTGATATGTGTACTAGCGCAGTCAAGTATCCAAAGGGCCGAGTTGACTTAGTGGGTATGAGTTGAATTAGTCTGTTGGAGGGTAGCGTGAGAGTAGACCAAGTGTGGACATTAGATTAGGTACTTATGGTCTGTTGGAGGACAATGTGATAGTGCCCAAGTTGGAGCCCGATGTGCACCATCTTCATGGACTTGAGTGGTTGCTAGAGTGGCAGAAGTTGAGCTCAAGGATTGATGAACCAGAGGAGCAGCTGAGCAACCCTTTACTTCTGTGTGGAGAAGTACAACAGATGATGGGCAGTCTGTGAAAATTTCAAAATAGAAATCCAACTGCAGTGACTGATATTATTTCTTCTACTTATTAATTTGGAAATAAGTTATTCACAGTTTTTCTACGACAAATATCGAAATAAATTCTACTGCAGCCTTCACAATTAAAATACTGCGGAAAGTAAATGCAAAGAAAAATACTAGCACAAGGATAATCACAATGGTAGTTATTTTTGGACAATCGTCCTTGGAAAAACCCAGTGTGGGAAAACCGGTGCAACAAATGAGGGTTTCTTTATTAATCTTCAACAAAAATCTCATGTACAAGATGCAACTAGCAGAATAGAAAAGATATCTCTGTGAGAATTTTACAGACAAACTTTCTCACACTCGTTGGCGAGATTCTGATATGGGAAAGGACTTGTTGCCCCCTTTGTTACTCATTGCGTCAACTTCTGCATAGGGACTACACAGTCCCAGTGTCTCAGCTTCTGCGTTGTCCCTCTGTGTCACAACTTCTACGTTGTCTCTTCTTTGCTCTGCTTCTTCTGCTCTTGCCTCTCGACTGCCGCTGATAGCCTCCCTCCTCCTCACTGTAAGTCTCCCTTTGAATCAATTTCCTCTTGCTGAACTTCGACCAGTGAGGAAATCGATTTTACTTGGGTAACTGAGTATCTGCCTGGCGTGTTTTCCAAATGCCCATCTAAGTCCTTTAATCCTCCAGTTGAGTTTCGACGACCTAGATTAGATTCTAATCAATGGCTTAGATCATATTGACTTAATCCTCGTCTTCTTCTAGAAGTTTCACCCACAGCGAGATTAATACCCTTTAATTATTTTAATTTCCTAAGTTTAAATTTAGGCACTTAATAGAAATAATTAATTATTTTAATAAAACTGTCTCCAGGTGGAATTTCCCAAAACGATTTCTGGGTATTGTGGAATACATGTGTCTAAGCCTCCCTGCAAAATTTGAGACTTAGAGCACATCTGATGCTACTCAAAATCAACACCCTCTTAGCGAGGAATGTGCTCTAGCAATGCAACCTGTCGAAGCATCACCCTATTCTGTAACATCTCCCTTTGCGCTGCTGATGTCTGACATCACTGCCCACCATCTACCGCACAAATGCTCTAACTAAGCTAATTAAGCAAGAGATGGGTATGGGTAAGCTAATTAAGTTAATGAAACGTAATTAACTATTTACAAGTTGCTATGAGAATAGAATTCAATTTTAATTCTCAGTTTAATTCAAGGACAAATTAAACTGGAATTTCTTGTTGTTGTTTTTCAGCACTCCGTGGTGTAAGTGTTCCATTCGCCTGTGCCATAGCTCATTTAGTTACTTTTCATCATTAAGATTGCTGCCTATCAGTGCCATTGGAGACTCGAGCTGTAATCTATATAGTCTGTTGCTTCGAGCTCCAAGTTGTCTCTTCTTCTTCCAGCTTGGATGTTTGACATATGCTTTCCTTCCAATGAAGTATACATCGTATCCCTTATCTTGTAACTAGGACACTGAAATCAGATTCATTCCTAACCCGGGCACATGCAGAACATTAGTGACTTGGATGTTGGTTCTTGCTTCTGTCTGAAATGTTATGGTGTCTCTCTCTACTGGAGTACACTTTGTTCTGATTCCCATAGTAATCTAGAAGCCCATTTGTTTTCCTTGATAGCTCGAGAAACATACTCGTACTCCAGTCATATGAACTGAAGCCCCATTGTTGATTTGGGGTTGCATCAGATGTGCTCTACCCATGAAAATTGGTGGAGAGGCTAAAGCACATGAGATCTCCAAGACCCATAAATGGTTTGGGTAGATTCTACCCGGTTAAGGAGATATTAAAATAAATAATATTTTTAATGCAGTTCCTATGTCTAAACTTAGGAAAAATAAAATATTAATGGGTATTAATATAAAACTAGGTTAGAAGGTTCTAAATGACATGGATTAAGCCAAATCTAATCTTAGCCATTGATTAGAGATGTAATCTTGGCCATTGAAGGACCAATAGGAAAGGTATAAGAGGAGGCTTGAGGGTCAGTTGGAGACACACCAGAGTGATCAATCATTCGATTTTTTAGAGCGGGGTTGCTAAGTGAAATTGAATCAGTGATCAGTTTATAGCGAGTGGCAGTGAGTACGAGGCAGAGATAGTGTCGGAAGACCAGCGCAGAGGCAGATGCAGGGCCAAAGGGAGCCACGCAGAGGCAACAGAGATTGCGCAGAGGCCAGAAGGGCCTATATCATCCACACAAAGGCTGCAGGAGTGACGTAGAGAGCCAGAGAGGCTACACAGAGCTTCAGAGGGCTGACACAGAGGGTTTCAGGCTGACGCAGAGGATAGGAGGGTTGACGCTGAGCTTCAGATTGTGTTGGAGAGGGTTTCGTGGGGCAAACTTTCCGAATATCTGCTTTCAAAGAGAGGTATTACTGCTAGATTTTTATCTCCGTCGGGTGAGCCAGTTTGGCACCTAGTGTACTCAGAAAAACGCTGCTTAATAATAAAACCCTTAGAATTGCTGCACCGATTTTCCTAAGTTGGGTTTTTCCGAAGACAATTATCCAAAAATAACAGTGTCACTTGTGTGTTTGTCTATTTCTTTCAGCTGTTGATCTGAAGATGGTTGAGACTGTGTTGTGTTTATTTCAGTGTTTATATGGTTAAATAACTTGTTAGTAATTAAACAAGTAGGCGAAATAAACCAGAGAATATAGATAAAATTTCTAATGGGTAATACTTAGAAATTTCAACATGTTATCAGAGCGTTGCAAATCATAGGAGAGCTGAAGGCACCAACTGAATTAGAGAATTTGCAGCAGAAACAATTGTCCCAAGTGACTAGTTGTTCCTAGGCAAAAAGCAGTAGAGAAGGGTTGATGCAGAGAGGCTGCATCATCAGTTCGAGCCAGAGAGAGGCTAGCGTAGAGGCTGGGGTGGGCAGCAGAGGCTCACAAAGAGCCACACAAAGACTAGGAGGGTTGACGTAGTTGGCTAGAGGAGCAATTCAACCAATGTCGGGATTGCATAGAGCCTAGAGGCTCAGTCCTTCAGTTGCTAGGGCATAGGAAGCTGTGGGCAGATTGTGGGGAGTGAAGTGGGTGGGGTACTACCGAGACAGAACAGTACCTAACGGGGCAAAACCAAGGTAGAGGGAGTCGCTACCTAGGCGGATTTCTAGCCAAGAAATCCAGATCGATGTTGAAGGAGCATAGGAGATTGGAGAGGTACGACTCGTCGATTGGCAGGAGGATTTCTAGGAGCGAAATCGAGACTCAAAGGGAGTCTAGCAGATAACTTCCAAGCGGGAAGTAGAGTCTCAGAGGGAGTCAAAGAGAGAACTTCCAGAGGGAAGTAGAGACTCAGAGGAGTCGAAAAGAAGAGCAGAGAGATGGCCATGAACAGACTGAGGGATCATGATAGGCTGGACGAGGCATCCAACTTTGTGATTTGGAAGGCCAGGATCCTGTCCGTTCTGAGTAGACATCGCATCAAGGCCTTTGCCTTGAGAACCGTGGCTATCCCTGTCGACCTGGCTGATAACGAAAAGTATGAGGATGGGATGGCCAAGGCGAAATGCATAATCCTTGATGGGTTCAAGGATCATGTGGTCTAGCATATTGCTGAGAAGGAGACAACAAAGGAAATGTGGGATACCTTGAAGACATTGTATCAAGGCGCTTCCGTGCAGAGGAAGATGCTACTGGAGAATCAACTGCGGTCGTATTAGATGCAAAAGGGGGAGCAAATAGATCACTTCCTCAACAGGTTGCAGGAGATTTGGGACCAACTGACTTCTATAGGGGCCACGCCAGATCAGGAATTGATGGTGAGGACTGCCCTGAACGTAGTCTCCAAGGAGTGGGAGATGTTCGTCCAAAGCATTTTAGGTAGAGCGAATCTTCCAGGGTGGGAAGAATTGTGGGCAACTCTTCGCCAAGAAGAGATCAGACGGCTGACCAAGACCAGAAGCAGCGACAAAGGGGCCCGGGTTAAGAAAGAGGAGGAAGAGGGTGCAACTCCGACGTTTGCGGGAGAGCATGGGAAGAGGAAGAAAAAGGACCTTTCCAAGATTAAGTGCTTCAACTGTGGGAACTGTGGCATTATGCGAACCGGTGTCCGAGGAAGAAGAATAAGGGAGAGGCGTCTGACTCCAAGGCAGTGCCAGCGAAGGCGGAAAAGGAGGTAGAGGAGGATGACGATTGTGCCATGAGTGCTCATGTATCTCTAGAGAAGAGGTGGGGAGACATTGAGCTGTAGTTAGGAGGACTACAAGCGATGAGGGGCAAGATCCTTGAGGTACCCAAACTCTTGGATCATACTTGGCTACGGGAGCACCGAAGTGACAGTAGCAGGGATGGTAGATGTCGGTAGAAGCAGATGCGGATGAAGCGACAGAGAGTGCTACAGTGCAGTAGTCCCTGGCAAGCGCAGTGGGGATTGCAGTAGTGTGAGAGGTACAGAGGACGTTGCACCAATGCAGGAAGGCTTAGAGAGGTTTGCAGTGGGGAGAGGCACAAAGTTGTTGCAGCAGCATAGAAATAGTAGAGGGAGCAAAAGATAGCGACAGAGGGAGTTTCAACATCGGGAGGTTTTCTAGCCGGACAAGGTTGTTAGTGGTTGGGTGGATCAGTTACTTACTTCTCAGTAACTGAGTTGCAGTGCAGTAGCAGTAGCAATAGCACGATGCAACATGATGAGAGAGAACAACATTGCAAATCTGGTGTTGGGAGAAAGGACCAACAACAACACAGATGCAGAGGGAGCTGTTGTACAGATGTAGCAGTGGGAGTGGCAGAGCCATGGGTAGTAGTACAAGATGCAACAGTGCAGAGGATGTTGGGTGCCTAGCATCAACACAGGTATCGGTGCCATATAATTAGGGTGGTGCTTAATGTGGAGTATCACTAGAGCACAATCCTCACTAAGAGGGAGTGTTGATTTGGGGTAGGTTCGGATGTGCTCTAGCCATGAAAATTGGTGGAGAGGCTAAAGCACATGAGATCTCCAAGACCCAGAAATGGTTGGGCAGATTCTACCCAGTTAAGGAGATATTAAAATAATTAATATTTTTAATGGAGTTCGTAAGTCTAAACTTAGGAAAAATAAAATATTAATGGGTATTAATATGAAACTGGGTTAGAAGGTTCTAAATTACATGGGTCAAGCCAAATCTAATCTTAGCCGTTGAATAGAGATGTAATCTCGGTCTTTGAAGGATCAACAGGGAAAGTATAAGAGGAGGCTTGAGGGTCAGTTGGAGACACACCATAGTGATCAGTCATTCGATTTTCTAGGGCAGGGTTGCTAAGTGAAATCGAATCAGTGATCAGTTTGCAGCGAGGGGCAGTGAGTACGAGGCAGAGAGGCATAGATAGTGTCGGAAGACCGACAGAGAGGCAGACGCGGAGCCAGAGGGAGCCATGCAGAGGCAGTAGAGACTGCGCAAAGGCTAGAAGGGCTTGTGTCATCCACATAGAGGCTGCAGGAGTGACGTAGAGAGACAGAGAGGTTGCGCAGAGCCTTAGAGGGTTGACATAGAGGGTTTCAGGTTGACGCAAAGGCCAGGAGGGTTGACGCTGAGCTTCAGATTGTGTTGGAAAGGGTTTTGTTGGGCAGACTTTCCGAATATTTCTTCTGAAGAGAGGTATTATTGCCAAATTTTTATCTCTGTCGAGTGAGCCAGTTTGGCACTTAGTGTACTCAGAAAAGAGCTGCTTAATAATAAAACCCTCAGAACTGTTGCATCGGTTTTCCCAAGTTGGGTTTTTTGGGGGATGATTATCCAAAAATAACGGTGTCACTTGTGTGTTTGTCTATTTCTTTCAACTGTTGATCTGTAGATGGTGAGACTGTATTGTGTTTATTTCAGTGTTTATATGGTTAAATAACTTGTTAGTAATTAAACAAGTAGGCGAAATAAACTAGAGAATACAGATAAAATTTCTAACGAGTAATACTTAGAAATTTCAACACCCACTATCAAGGTACCAACCATCTACCGATGCTGAACTTGACAAACATTCAAATTCGTCTTCTAATCTAGAAGTAATTTGGAGACATCTTGATTTTCCATCCTTCTTAGTGCTATCAATCTCTGACGCTTATTTTGCCCCCAACAACTACTGCAGAAAAGACTGTGTCTTTACGTGAATATTGCTCTGCGCTGAAGCTTCTGTGTTGCTCCCTCTGTTACTGGCAATTTCAACTTGGAAATGTTCATCTCTGTCGACTCACTTAGAGAGGGATTTTCTTATGAGAAATTTGCCCCTCTAGGACCAATTTGCGTAATTCCTCCGGGGTTTCGGTCTTTTGCCTATGCAGTAATTTCGAACTCCCTTCTTCTCTCCAACGCTTGGCTCTTCCGGTCTGCACTTATCTTTGATACCATGTGCAAATTTCAAAATAGAAATCCAACTGCAGTGACTGATATTATTTCTTCTATTTATTAATTCAGAAATAAGTTATTCACAGTGTTTCTACGACAAATATCGAAATAATTCTACTGTAGCCTTCATAATTAAAATATTGTGGAAAGTAAATGCAAAGAAAAATACTAGCACAAGGATAATCACAATGAAACAATTATTTTTGGACAGTCGTGCCCGGAAAATCCCAGGGTGGGAAAACCGGTCTAGCAGATGAGGGTTTCTTTATTAATCTTTTGCAAAAATCTCATGTATAAGATGCAACTAGTAGAATAGAAAAGATATCTCTGTGAGAATTTTACAGACAACTTTCTCATACTCCTTGGCGAAATTTTGATCTATGAGAGGACCTGCTGCCCCCTTTGTCACTCACTGCGTCAACTTCCGTATAGGGACTATGCAGTCCCAGCGTCTCAGCTTCTACGCTATCCCTCTGCGTCACAACTTCTGCGCTCTCTTCTTTGCTCTGCTTCTTCTTCTCCTGCCTCTCAACTGCTGTTGATACCGTCTCTCCTCCTCAATTGCAACTCTCCCTCTAAATCAATTTCCTCTTGCCGAACTTCGACCAATGAGGAAATTGATTTTACTCGGGTAATTGAGTATCTTTTTGGTGTGTTTTCTAAATGCCCATCGAAGTTCTTCTTATAATCCTCCAATTGAGTATTCAACGACCCAGATTAGATTCTAATCAATGGCTTAGATCATATTGACTTGATCCTCATCTTCTTCTAGAAGTTTCATCCACAGTTCGATTAATACCCTTTAATTATTTTAATTTCCTAAGTTTAGACTTAGGCACTTATTAAAAATAATTAATTATTTTAATAAAACTGTCTTTGGGTGGAATTTCCCAAAACAATTTCTAGGTATTGAGGAATACATGTGTCTAAGCCTCCTTGCAAAAGTTGAGACTTAGAGCACATCCGGTGCTACCCTTAATCAACACAGTTCTTCTAGCCCGTGTTCATTGTAGGAGATGGACATCTTGCAGTGATAGGTGGCAACCCTTTGTGCCTATGTTGGTCTTTGTTGGAGCAACGCAGGAAGACCATAGTGGGTGAAGTCCCTGAGTAGCTCAGGAGCAGCAATGGGCAGATTGTTCGTTGTTCACAAACGAAGTTGTGAACAACTTGATAGGAGTCTCGATGTGTTGTGCCCTTGATGGACTAAGGCACAACTAGTGAATAGATTGGTTAGCCGAGGTTCTGTGGCCAGATGGACTTGGATCTTTGATAGAGGTAGTGTTGTAGATCGAGAGCCGAAGGATTGGGCAGGCATAGGGTATGATCGAGGGGAGCTGTGAAGTCGCCTACATTAGCCAGATGGTGAGAGTATCTTGTTGAGGGTAGATTGGTTGTCAATGGATTGACACCAAGCCCTAGTTTTGTATCTTTGTATCAGTGGATGTATGAGGGTCATTATCCATGGTACGGGAGCCCTAGACTATTGTCTTATTTAGGTTGATTAATATAACTAAGTTGGGTTGAAAATTGTAAAAAGTTGTCTATATTTTGTGCAGTAGTAGATTTACTACTATTTATATTTCGCTGTGCAAAGTATTTTCGTTGTGATTCTTGGTTTGGTAGCATCAGTGATTTAAGATTCCATCCAAGACACCAAGATCATGGAAATTCAACACGATATTTTTGATGATGTAGCCAACAGACTCAGCATGCCCCCAAGTTGACCTTGCACTGTTTGATAGGCATGACTTGTTCCAGAGTCTAGATGATGATGGTCATCCCCAAGATGACAAGGGAGGGCTTGTACTACCACTTGGAGGTCCAATGTTGGAGAGAGATTGTGTGGTGTCATACTTCAAGCCTTCTTGAAGATGTCATTGGGCACCTTAAGCAATGTTTTGACACATTGAGCTCCAATGCTGGAGAGAGATGATGCCACATCACACTCCTAGCCTTTAATAAAGTGACACAGGGCACCCAGGGCATGGTTTTGATTCTTGGAGGCATTTTAAGGCACTTCTTGAGAGCTTTCCCTCAATGATGGAGTTGATTATTATGATGGGACATCCTCCTATCCCATTCATGTATAGTCACAATCTTTATTGCCTAGAAAGGGCATGGCGTCATGCTTATCGAGGATTTAGACCCATACTTGTGGGATTTTATGGCATATTTTTATTATTGGGAGCTATGGGGTTGGCATGTAACCTCTTATCTTGATTCATACTCAAAATTGAAATTGTTATAGGGCTTCTAGGCTAATATTAGTGAGTGATAGATCTCTTATATATTGGGGATCACTCATTTTACATTCTTCATCATCACACTTGCATTTTAGTCTCTTCTTGAGAGCTCGATTTAGCCTTGTGGAACTTGCCACTTTTGGAGATATTATATTTTTGAGCTTTTTGTTGTTGGCGATTGGCTTATGTCTTGGAGATGTCTTTTCGGATTGAAAGAAGCTCTTTTCATTGAAGAATTGTAATCTTATTGCATATTTTTCATTGTTTTACATGTAATTAAATCATTGTTAGGGTTTTTCTAGTAGAGTAGTGAGAACTCTGGTCTTCTTTCATGCCACCCCTTTGGAAGGCCAACTGGTTCCCATGAGACTGTTACAGAGGTGCCAAACAACACACCAGTTCACTCACACCCAGAATGTCAGAGGGTTTAGTACCAGATGGTTCCCAGACATGCCACCCTCGATGGGTTCCTCCCTAGCCCCAACGGAGCAACCAAAGACTTATCCAAAGTTTCTTTCCTTTGGCCTCGGATATTAGGAGTATCCCTCGCTCTATCCCCACCAGGATCATCCAACTAGACTCCTTATTGGATCTAGGTGACTTTGATAGCAAGCTAGCACCACTGTCGCCCCCCTCATTGTCAGCTATCAGACTCGGGCATTCCTGACATCATCAACGTCCAACATTGGACTTATTAGTTATTAACTTACCCTTCATCATGATCCAATTCTATACATGTTTATGAGGCTATCCTATTATTGTATCCTTTTTTTTTAACTTCATTTTACCCTATATTTAGCTTTAGCATTTCCTAGGAATTGCGTTTGCACTCCCCCACTATACTCGTACTAGTTATATCCTTCAATTCCATTGACCTATTTATGGTCATTTGCTGGACATTAATGAAATTATGTTATCTTATGATCCATTTCTAAATGCAAACTATTTATGGAGAATCTTGTTTATTGTTGCATATTGAGAATTTCTTCCTTGAAATGTATAGGAAAACTCCGAGTGTGAATTTTCTATTTAATTCCTCCCCTCACAAAATGGATAATGTTTTTCAAAGTGGAAACAAGAGTTTTCCCCTAAAGACTCCATCACCTAAGGAGGATTACGCACTGGCAAGCTTGATATTAATCAAAAACTTTGAAAAACTAAATATTTTCTTTCTTTTCTATTTTTCTAAGCCCCTTAAGGCAAGCTGCTAGGGTTTTTCCTAGGGCGAAGTTAGTCTGGGGCATTAGTGGATGAGTGTTTGTGGTACAAATACCTACGTTTTATCTTGGTGATCCTGTTAACTCAAAATATGAACTTTTACATGGTAAAACTTCCCCTTTGAAGGCTGATGTCATCTTTATGTAAACAAAGTTTGTGCATTGGAAACACTAACCCTATCCTAACTTCAACTGGAGGCTTATCTTGAGAGTTTGCTCTATTATTTTGTTGACCATATGCTTTAGTAAAATCTTTCTTTGAGTCACATGTCTAGGTACTCCTTTGTTGCTACATATCAATAAACCCTAGGTCATATATGTCCTTACTAGTCTAGATGCATGATGCATTCTTCCTTATTAAGAAGTATTGAGCCTTTGTCCATCATTAAGTATCCCCACTTAGCCTATGCTTTCATCACCTTGAAACCTACAACCTAGAATATCCTCTTAGGTGATCATTAGGAAACCTTCCCTGTGGTGAAATTCCACTAAAGAGCAAAAGGAAGATTGTTAAGGTGACAATGGCAATCTACCTCATTGTTGCAATTGGGTCTAGCCCTTGTGTTGTGAATTCCCTCACAAGGGTTGCTAGATCTCAAGGCAAGAATACCTAACTAGTACTAATCGGTCCATAAATTGGATATTTCTACCGAGCATTGGTTGAAGATTGTTGATTGGTCAGTTTGACCAATTATTGGTTCAAACCTGTTGGTTTTTAAAAGTATGGTTATTAATTGCTTCAAATTCGAATATGTGAAATAAATACACAAATTCATTATCATTATACCTGCTCCCATACCTGGCTTGGAGCTTTCCTGATTGAATTTTATCTTCTACATTTGATCTATTCTTGCTTGGCTAAGATTTCTATTGCAAGCATTCTGTATGATCCCATACTTTCGTCAAGACACACAAAATAATTTTCTAGCTTTCTCGAATCCCCTACATGATTTTGTTTGAATTATTCCCTATATAATGTGACTATTTCACCATATGGAATAGGGATGGTTGCATATGAAAATTCCATATGAATATTGCCTCCTATATCTGCTGCCCATTTATAGGACAATAACATCCCCCAAGCAACAAGAATGTCTAGGACTATTATATCCATGTTGATGAATATATCTAAATTTGCTGCGAGGTGGGCCTAAAGATATTTTATTAAACCAACCAATGGAATCTCACGAGGCTTGAAAGCACATATGTTTCTGTTGGGCTCGAAGGTTTTCAATCCCATCTTTTTTGCTACCTCGAGAGTCATCACATTCATGGCGGCTCTAGAATCCAACATGTAGTTATGTAAAATCCAATTTGTCATCACTAAGGATATGAAGAATGTCCCATGCAAAGGATTTATAGTTCTCCCTGAAGTTGATGAGACAATAATGGGGGGATCCTCCGCCATATCTAGTTTTGAGCTTTGGTCACCTATGGCTTCAAATGCCATTGCCTTTCTAATTTTCCTTTTGAATGTTGGGAACTATTGCCTCAATTTCTAGTAGGTCTTGCGAGTGGCCTTGCAAATTTGCAATGCAAGAGCTAGACTAAGTTACAAGAATGAGGTGGTTGCCACTATCACCTTAGCACTCCACCTCCTACTTTGTAGTGGAATTTCATCACATGGGATGCTTCCAAGTATATATATCACGGTTCACCTAAAAGGTATTCTAAGTCAATAGGTTCAAGGTGATGTAAGAGAAGCTTGATCAAGGTATTTCTTGCTTGGATTAGGGCACAATTCCTTGTGTCAAGGAAAAAAGTACCATAGAATAAGCCTAGAGAGGAGTACTTGAAACCTAGGGTTTCAAGATATGATTTAATAAAAGTGGATCTAGGTATACAAGCACAAGGTTTACTTTAAGCATATGGTCAACAATGTGGAATGGTAAACCTTCAACAAGCCCTAAGTTGAAGACTTTTTGCAAAACTAGGATTTTATGAGGCCCTAAATGGCCTACTTGATGACAACAATCCTAGTGAGGCAATTTTCACCAAGAAAAATGCTATATTTTGAGTTGTTAAGGTCAAACAACGTGAAGAGGTGCCAAACTAGCTCCAATATTACACTTATTCAAGTCCTATTTGAATTCAACACTTACCCTAGCCCTAGTGTCTTGTCTTGAAGGGCCAAAAAAGTAAGGAAGATGAAAAGATGAGTTTTTTCAAGATTTTTGATCATCAAAATAGATCCTAGTGCATTTTCCCTACTTGGGTGATGGAGTCTTAGGAACTTAAACCATAGAGGTATCAAAATTTTGCATCGAGTAAGGGGGGAAAACCCTAGCTTTTAGTTTCTAACTTGAGCTATCTTTTGGTGAGGGGAGAAATTGACTAGAAAAATGGTCACTAGGAGGTTTTCTTGGGAGTTCAAGGATAATAGTTTAAACATGCAATAATTTACCGTGATTTTCCAATAAAAACTTGCGTTTAGACAAGGAACAAATAAAAACCCTAGCAATATTTGATTACCTGTAAAACCATAAAAGGTATGTGCAAAATACTCACAAATTATCCAAGAACATGCCTTCTTTCAATCCCAAAAAGATGTCTCCAACACAAAAACTAGTCTCTAATAGCAAAATTCCACATAAGATCAGATCTCCTCATGAACTAAGTAGAATAGGCTCAGTCGAGCTCTTATAGAGACTCCGAAATACATAAGTGTGATTATGAACAATTGAATAGAGTGATCCTCCTTTTATAGGAGGTCTGTCACTTCCATTAATCTAACTAAAAGCCCCTAAACAAGTTTGATTTTGAGTAGACATAAAGTAAATGGATTACAAGCCAACCCAATAACTCAACAAAATAAAATATGCCATCATTTGTGTAGGATGGTATGATACATTCTCGATCACTCCTTCTTCATAGTTCAACAGAGAAGAGCATAGCAATGCAGGGCACTGATGGCAGAGATAGTACAGTCTGGCAGATGGATTAGAAGGTGAAGTTTTCCCTATTTGAGAGGGAGTGTCAAAATTCGCAACTAGGGCCAAACGCCATGTGGATCTACTTATTCATGGCAGCTGATATTTTTCTTGGATTCCTCTCGTCAAGAGGTGTAGGATTGATCTAAAGATCATCCGATTCACCAGTGATCATGGAGATATGAATTTATTTGTGTTATTGGACAATTCGTCAAGGTTGGCCAACAACCAAATTGCCCCCACTTGTCCTCCACATTTTAGTATAAATAGAGGCGCCTTGCAAGTCATTTTAGACACACCTCTTGTGATCTCTTCCTCTCCACTTGTTTATTGGTTTTGGTGGGAGGAGAGATCCTAAGAGTATACAATGCTCTAAGAAGATGCCCTAGCTCTATGCTACCATAGAGAAGCTTAATGTTGGTATGGAGAAGCCCTAACCGCTGGCCTAATGATGCCCTAAATCTAATACCCTGTCATGTAAGGATGCTCTAGACTCTAACATGGTCATGGTGAAGAAGGCTTTAACGCTTTGGAGAAGGCATTTATAATGCAAGTCTAAGAGACCCTATGACGTTGATCTATGAGGCCCTAAATCTGTTGTCACAAAGTGCCCTAGCCGCAGGCTTGTGAGAAGCACTTTTAGCAGAAAAGAGGAGACATATATACAACTTATCTAATGTTGTCGATGTGCCCTAAAAGCAAGTCTAATAAGAGACCTTGAGAAGCTGTCAAAAGGAAGCCTATACGTTGCCCTAAGGGTGTTATCTACAACAAACCTATATGCAGTTCAAAAGACACCTAGCCGCAGCAAGGAGTAAAAGTCCGGACTCATACATTCTTGGAATGGATCTGTGTTCTTGTTATCCATGTTAGCCTCTCATGACAAGGAGCAGTATCCCTATGATCTCTCGGAGGAATGACTTCGGACGAGGACACTGTATTACATTATATGGATTTGCCTCCTTGCAATGGATATCAGTGATATCACATTAGCTCAGGTATAATATATATATATGTGTGTCTGTACTCTTTCATGGTTTGAGGAAAGTAAAGTCACAGTCTTTATATGTTTCGAAGACATTCTCTTCAACATTGCTATGTGCTAGGCCGCAGGCCATAGCACCATAGCTAGGGCTACCTTGGGACCACTGTCTTAGTGTGAAGACAACATGATGATGAATGCTGCATCATAATGAGGTGCAACATGATGTTATGGATGCAACAACATGAAGGGGTGCAACAACATGATGTATTGCAACAATGTGATGATGGACATGGTATGATGGGTGCAAAATGTGCAACACAGTGATAGGTACAACATGGTGATGGAAACACCTTGGAGAATTAGTTGAAGCAGTATGCCTTCACCTGAGTTCAAATCAGCGACCTCATGTGATATCTTCTTAGTGAAGATCTCTGCTCTTATTTTGTCAAGTCAAAATGTTGACTTCTGATGTATATGTACTATCTCTCTCTGACTGTTGAACTATTGAAGAACATAAGAAGAATCGATCAAGGGTTTCCCCACATTGGGGTTTGTCCCTGGCTGGCACCACATCTTGTGACTTCTTGTCTTGGTTTGTTTTCTGCGATTTATGTTTATGTTCTATCTGCATTTTACTATCATGCTAAATGTGATTGCTAATCTGGAATTGATATTGAGCTAATATGGAAAATTGAAGTAAATTTGATCTTAGCATAGAACATATCTAAAATTAACATGGTATCAGAGCTGAGGTGAAGACAAAGCCCAAGCAAGAGTGAAAGAGCAATCACTGAAGACAGTTGGAAAGGACAAAAAGGCTCAATGGGTTCCTCATCCCTCTTCAAATTCACCAAGGGTGAAGTCGAATCAAAGAAGATTATTAGAGTGGCACAGCGGAAGCATTTGGTGGCCTACCTAACGGTCACTTCAATAGGAAGTCTGGATCTAAGGATGGAAGGGAAGGTAGATGCCTTGCTTGCAATGAGTTTGGTCATTATGCGAAGGAGTGTCCAAATAGAAGGGACACATCACTTGATGATGATAACAATCATTCTAGGGGAATCTTCAATGATCGGAGGAATGATAGGTACAATGGCAAAAGAAAAGGGAATGTAGGTCATCCAGGAAATGACCGACTCTTCAAAGAAAGCAAGGAACTCCAGGTTGTGAAGAACCAAATGTTGTTTCTGATAAGCTAAAGGAGTATTATCTTATATTGTCCCTCTCCACTACTTCTCCTCCAGACTCTTTGGGAATCTGGCTTATTGATAGTAGTGCTTCAAGGCACTTCATCGGATAGAAGGAAGCTCTCTCTAATTTGATAAGAGAAGGAAACAATCGTGGAGATTATAATTGGAGTCAATGTCACCTATCCCGGAAAGGGTGTAGGGAATGCTAACCTTCAATTGAATGAGAGTAGCACGATTCATTTACAAGAACTTCTTTATGTACTTGATTTCAAGAACCCAGTGTCCATTTCAACAATGGAAGACAAAGGTTCTAGGGTGGCATTCATCGATGGAAAGTTACGTGTTTGAAAAAGAATTTTAAAAGATGCTTTTGAGTTTAGAGTTGGCAATTTGTATCAAGTTGCAGGAAGTCCATTGGGGACCATATCGGTTGACACATCTCTTCTATAACACTGGAGGTTTGCTCATTATGGGGCCCTACCCGATTTGAGTCAGATGGTGACTGGGATGCCTAAATTCAAGAAGAGCATGGAGGTACATGTCCGAGATGTACCGAAGGAAAACTTACAAGGGGAGCATTCCCCTCATGTAGCAAGTCCACAGATTTGGAACAACCAGAGGGGTTTGAGATTCATGATCGGGAATCTCATGTATGCAGGTGGAAGAAAGCCCTCTATGGCTTGAAGCAAGCACCCCGGGCTTAGTATGAAAGGATAGACAACTATCTGATGAAGCTGAGATTGACTAGGAGTGATGCTGATCCAAACCATTGCTTGAAGGTTGTGGATGATAGACCTCTCATATTGGCACCTTATGAGGATGACCTCTTTCTAATAGGTGTAGACCCTCTCATTTGCAAAAGTAAGAGGGAGTTGGATTCCAGATTTGAAATGGTGAATTGCAAGCTTGTGACTACCTCGATGGAGCTTAACTTTAAGAAGTTATGTGGTAGTGATACCAGACCTGATTTGGGAAATGCCTTTGAGTTTCGTCAACTCATAATAGCATTGATGTTCTTGGTGAACTCTCGTTCGGATATATGTTGTAGTTAGCATGTTGAGCTCATATATAGTTGAGCCTCACTAGATTGGTGCCAAGAATCTTTTGAGATATCTTCGGGGCACAATCTCTCATGGATTGAGATACGCAGCCAGAAATGTGAAGCTGCATGATTATTCTGATGTTGAATAAGCAGGCAATGTGAAGGATTGCAAGAGCATTTCTGGGTGCTGCTTCTCTTTGGGTTCTGCTTTGATATCCTAGATGAGCAGGAAGTAGAAGTTGGTTGCTTTGAGCACTACTGAGACGGAATACATAGCTACAAGTATGACCTCGTGTGAAGTTGCCTGGTTGAGGAAGCTCTTCAGTGAGCTGTTTGGACATGTGCTGGATACCACTGTGATCTTCTGTGACAACTAGAGGGGGATTCGATTGTTGAGGAATTCCGTGTTCTATGATCGCTCCAGGCATATAGACATCATGTACCACTTTATCTGGGATATGGTACATCGAGGAGCAAGAAGGCTCCATCGCATTGGGAGTGATGTGCAGGTCGCCGATATTTTGTCGAAGCCCCTGGTAAAGGTCAAATTCTTGACTTCCTGAGAACGACTAGGAGTCTTAGAGAGACTCTTTCCTAAGGGTAAGGTATGATATGGACATTGAGCTCTGGGAGCTCCGGGGGGCTAGGGGGTACATCTTGGAGCGATGAGCAACCATAAGGTGAGTGGTTCAACATTCCCCTAGTGGTCTGCTATGTAGGCAGGATGAGGGGTTCATCCTTCTCCTGCTGAGACACAGTGATAGGGTGAGTGGTTCAACCTTTCCCTAGTGATTTGTTGTGTATAGGGTGAGTGGTTCAGCGTTCCCTTGGGATACCCCTGGCGACATGTAGCTAGGATGAGTGGTTTATCCTTCTCCTGCTTAGACATCCTAACTATGTAGTCTGGGACTCATTGGAAGTACCTCTCATCTGGCCAATGAGTAGGGAAATGAGGTAAGGGACCATGGTAGTACCGATGGACGCATCGTGTATCTACCGTACTCCCTATGCTAAGATGATATTGATCTGGGATCAATTGGAACTAACTTCGGGTCAGTGAGAGTGATATAGCTCACTCTCTTTTGGAATTGATTTCAGATCGATAAGAGTGGTATGATACACTCTCTTTATTTGGAATTGATTTTGGATCAGTAAGAGTGGTATGACACACTCTCTTTATTTGAACTAACTTCAGGTCAGTAAGAGTGCTTTCTTTTATATGGGAATGACTTCGGGTTAGTAGAGGATGGTATGATACATTCTCGATCACTTCTTCTTCTTCATAGTTTAGCAGAGCAGTGCAGGGCACTGATGGCAGAGATAGTATAGTCTGGCAGATGGATTAGCAGATGGAGTTCTCCCTAGTTGAGAGGGAGTGTTAAAATTGGCAACTAGGGCCAAACTCCATGTGGATCTACTTATTCATGGTAGCTGATATTTTTCTTGGATTCCTCTCGTCGAGAGGTGTAGGATCTAAAGATCATTCGATTTTGACCAGTATTCATGGAGATATGAATTTATTTGTGTTATGGGACAATTCGTCAAGGTCTGCCAACAACCAAATTTCCCCCACTTGTCCTCCACGTTTTAGTATAAATAGAGGTGCCTTGCAAGTCATGTTAGACACACCTCTTGTGGTCTCTTCCTCTCCACTTGTCTTTGGGTTTTGGTGGGAGGAGAGATCCTAAGAGTATACGTTGCTCTAAGAAGAAGATGCCCTAGCTCTACGTTGCCATAGAGAAGCTTAACGCTGGTATGGAGAAGCCCTAACCGCTGGCCTAATGATGCCCTAAATCTAATACCTTGTCATGTAAGGATGCTCTAGACTCTAACACGGTCATGGTGAAGAATGCTTTAATGCAGTGGAGAAGGCATCTATAACACAGGTCTAAGAGACGCTATGACGCTGATCTATGAGGCCCTAAATCTGCTATCACAAAGTTCCCTAGCTGCAGGCTTGTGAGAAGAACTATTAGCAGAAAAGAGAAGACATATATACAATCTATCTAACGTTGTCCATGTGCCCTAAAAGCAGGTCTAATAAGAGACCTTAAGACACTGTCAAAAGGAAGCTTATATGTTACCCTAAGGGTGTTATCTACAACAAACCTATATGCAGTTCAAACGACATCTAGCCACAGCAAGGAGTAAAAGTCTAGACTCATACATTCTTGGAATGGATCTGTCTTCTTGTTATCCATGTTAGCCTCGCATGACAAGGAGCAGTATCCTTATGATCTCTCGGAGGAATGACTTCGGACGAGGACACTATATTACAGTATATGGATTTGCCTCCTTGCAATGTATATTAGTGATATCACAGTAGCTCAGGTATAATATATATATGTGTGTTTGTACTCTTTCATGGTTTGATAAAAGTAAAGTCACAGTCTTTATATGTTTCGAAGACATTCTCTTCAACATTGCTATGTGCTAGGCCGCATGGCATAACACCATAGCTAGGACTACCTTGGGGCTGCTGTCTTAGTTTGAAGACAACACGATGATGAATGCTGCATCATAATGAGGTGCAACATGATGTAATAAGGTGCATCATGATTAATGAGGTGCAACATGATGTGATGGATGAAGCAACATGAATGGATGCAACATCGTGATGTATTGCAGCAGCGTGATGATGGACATGGTATGATGGGTGCAAGATGGTACAACACAGTGATGATGGGTGCAGCATGGTGCAACACAGTGATAGGTACAACATGGTGATGGAATCACCTTGGAGAATCAGTTGAAGCAGTATGCCTTTACCTGAGTTCAGATCAACTACCTCATGTGGTATCTTCTTAGTGAAGATCTCTGCTCTTATTTTGTCAAGTCAAAATGTTGATTTCTGATGTATATGTACTATCTCTCTCTCTCTTTGCTGAACTATTGAAGAACATAAGAAGAATTGATCAAGGGTTTCCCCACATTGGGGTTTGTCCTTGGCTGGCACCACATCTTGTGTCCTCTTGTCTTGGCTTGTTTTCTGCGATTTATGTTTATGTTCTATCTGCATTTTACTATAATGTAAATCTGATTGCTTATCTGGAATTGATATTGAGCTAATATGGAAAATTGAAGTAAATTTAATCTCAGCATAGAATATACCTAAAATCAACAATTTTCCCACACGTGTGAGTGGTAAGGCTTGTTTAAGCATGACATCATGCCCTTTTAGGACTAAAAATGTTCCAAAAGTGCAATGTAAGCGCAAGATATATCTCCAAGTTACATGATCAACCATAATTTGAGGAATGTTCCTCAAATTAAGCCTCAAAACACCTCCATGTGTCCAAAATACAGCTTTGGTTGGCTTATGTCATCTCCATATATGCCATCTAGACCATGTAGTGTCCTCTCTCTCTAGTGTTGGGGCTCCATGAGGTAATACACGCCCTCCATAACCATCTTGGGGATGATCATCATCATCCGGGCTCCACATCAAGGCATGCTCATCAAGTAGTGTCAAGGCCAACATGGGGGCATGCTAGGTCTATTGGGTATATCATCAAGAATCCATAATGCCAAGAAAAGTGAGCTGAGTGTTCTGGCATTGGAGGGTGCTCTAGGGTGTCAATCAACTGGCAAGATCATCAAAATGTTTAACACCATGCTGAAGAATGGCAACACTGTATCTGCAAGGTCATCATGCTATCCAAAAGTGTAGTACAACCTGGGCATCATGTGGAGTAGGAGTGGAATAGTGTGCCCTCAAGGTCTCAACTGCTCTGTGAAAGAGCACCTAGAAAAACCATCTTAAACTCAAGTGAAAACAACTATTCATTAGAGACAATAACCACAGATGCATCAAAGTGGACCATACCTAACTATTAAGGGCATAATAATACTTCAAATTGGGGTCACCTTCAAATATCTAACTAGACCAAGTGCTATAAAAGTGTTACCTACCATCCATTTTAGAAGTGGTTAAGCAATCAACCCTATTAGGTGCTTCTAGCCCCTAATGGGTGGTGGTATTTCTAAGGTCAACCCTTCAATTCATAAGTGTTAGTGACAATAGGTAGCAATGGAAAGGAATGACTTCATGGCTAAGTGTATAGATGTAAGGGAGGAAGCAATCATGGAGATGAGTTACCCCTTTCCTCGTCATGCTTTTTCCATGCCTCTGGTGCACCTTTTACTTCTTTTTGATAATACTTTTATATGGTACATAGCTCAAGGATCCAAGGTTGCTTTTCATGATACATAATTTATTTTATCCCTCAAGATGAGTTGGTTTCTCGCTCATCAAGTTTGGGACATGCAAGGGTTCTTTATGATGAGATGGAGCATCAAGTGCTCAGGAACCGGGTGATGGCATTGGAATCTCACATTATTAGCCCATCTTGTGAGGTTGAACTCTATTCCTCCTAAAGTTGGTGCTTCTGGAGTATTTTGAGCTTGCAAAGGTTCAATGTGATTGTTTCTTGGAGCATATGGTTCTTTTTGATTTGTGTTAGGTGCCTTCTTGTTCTTCCTGTTGTATCTAAAACCCTTGAATTTGGCCTCAAACATCTTGTTGATATCTTGTTTCTTGGAGGAGAATATGGTTCTTTTTGATTTGTGTCAGGTCCCTTCTTGTTCTTCTTGTTGTATATAAACCTCTTGAATCTAGCCTCAAGCATCTTGTTGATTTCTTCAGCGGGTGACATCTCTTCAAATATCCCTGTTGCTCTGTCTACGCTTGATGTGTTTATCTATTCTTATGGTTGCATTAACATAACATTAACGCCACCTACCAACATCAATATTACAAGTATCTGTAAAACTCGTACCTTCAGAATTCTCTGGCTTCAGGCTTTCAACAAGGCATGTCTCTTCTGCATGAAAGGCCTGACATGGCTTGCACTGGTGTGGATTTGGATGATCCACAACATTGTCTGTCTCAAGGTTATTTGGGGATCTCTGATTTGGATTGGACCTTTGAGTACACCCCTTTGTTGCTGATACTTGTTACATTGTTGTTGTTGACTTCTTTCCAACTTCACAATTCAGTATTGCATAGCAGCTTGTTTTTACGTGATGGTTACTTGTAATTCCTTGAACTTCTCTGCCAAGAAAGATAGTGAATCCGTGGGTTTTGTTGAGATAGATGTTTTCGTCTTTGGTTCAGGTTTAGCTCTTTCTGGAATCGGGATATCTAGTCTCTCAGACAATGTCCAACATTCATTGATATTCCTAGGATTTGCTTTTTCTCAGCTCTGCTACATGGTTTTGATTGGTTTAGAAAGAAACTGAATGATTCTTTAAAAGAGTTAATGTAATAGGTCAATGTGGATTGAGAAGTAGGCTGATGTGTTTTTGGGATGTCTTGCGCAACTTTATCGAACCTATAACATTAAACTCATCAATAGATTCATTATGTTTTCTTTTAATGTTAATTAATGCATTTAAAAGAGATGTCACATCCTTCTTTTTAGTCCATTTATTAAAAAGTACATTACACAAAACATCAATAGTACTAATGCTATCATCAGGCAAACTTTCAAACCATCTAGATGCATCACTAGTCATAGATACAAGACGACATTTAAATAATACATCTAGATAAGCTATACGTAAAACTTTCATGCTTTGCGTAAACTTACCCGAAAATTCTTTAGCTCTTTGAGAGTGATCTCCACTAAAACTGAGGATATCCTTAAAGGAATCTGGGAGAGCATGGGGTTGACTGGCAATGTTACAAAAGTCAAATGGTTTATAGGCATCGGTCAACCATGGAGCAACCTTTGTATTTAAATCAGGATCAACAAATAAATTCCTTAAAGCAAGTAATGAATCAAAAATAGCTCGATGACTTGCTTCCCTAGCTCTTAATCTATGTCTTCTTCTTTTATAAACTAATTCATGCTTAGGGATAAATACAATCTTACCTTGGGAGTTTGATCTTGTATATTACCTCTTTGTTATGGTTTGATCAGATGGGTTGCCGGATGAGATCCTGCAAGTTACTACTTATTACTAATAAAGCAATCTCATCAAACTATAAACAAATTAAAGCCTTACCAAGGTGATGTTTTCGAACTCCAGGACAATTGACTTTATCCCAACAATGGTGCCAAAAATGTCACCGCCCAAAATAGTGGTATTGTCAAGGTCTTCAGGATAGACTATAGTGGTATCACACAGGATAAGTGCCCATTGTCACCTTTGCGGGAGTCCCCACTCTTTAAGCCCAACTTCTATTGAAAAGCTATGGGAGGATTCCTTACAAAGATACCTCACGAAAGAAATTAAAGGCCAGTGTCTAATTATGGAGTCGAGGGTGACCAGAAGAGTTAATTATTGTTTTATTTCTAATCTGGAAATGAAATATGACTGCAGAAAAACACAGACCAGTAAGCAAAAAGACACTCAAAATACAAAAAATAACTCTTAGATTAGCATCAAGTTGAGTGTTAGGAGCCCTTACCAATTGGTAGACGAATACCTTGTTGTAGACATTGTTAAATACCTGTAAATGATAAATAACTTGCTGTTCTGCACCTTCAGATATGAAAAAGCACAGTACAAGAAAGCTAAACCCCCTTGGGGACCCCCCACAAGTGTAGAGACACTCTAAATGTTGGATCTATGGGTGGGAAAAACAGTACAACACTGAGAATAGATGAGTAGAACTAATAACAATGCAATCTGGAAACTGTTTATTCAACAATTGGGTTCAAATCCCCCAAGGGCCAAAATCTAGATCTATTTTTATGCAGAACTTTTGATTTCCAGCACGCTGGAATTTCTTCTCTGTTCAAAACAATTGTAAAATATAACATGGAAGTGAAGAAAAGGCAAGGATTCATGAATACATACTTTTTTTTATTAAACCCTTGACTGGGGTTTGCACTTCACAAACATTGCTGCTGTAAATTGTATGGCAGATCTGTAAACCCTTGAACAACCCTTCAAAATCGCTTTAGATTTGTTTCCCTATGAAACATAAGAGAGCCATACCTTCCTTGGCCCAAATGGATAAAATTTTGGCAAAAGCCAAGTGATAAAAGTTAAATTTAGCTAAAAGATAGATTTAAAACACAAGCTATGAACTTATTACTTTTTGAATTTTTATTTTTTATAAAACAGAAGAATAAAATAGGTTTTGGATTTTAAATATATTGGTTGCTGCGGTGAGGCTTACCTTGACCTTGTAAATTATCTTTTCGGAATGTCGAATTGCTATCACAACCCCCTCTAGATCAATTTTGTGATTTGGACTAGGAAATGGGATCGGAGTTGGAAAGACTATTGCACCCACTCTAGTCTATGATAGTTGTATTTTTTACCAAATCCAACCAGGAGCAATTTTCCTTGAAATACCTCTGACCACTAGGTCGATTATGGTATCAAGTGTGATCTTGTCCCTACTAAAGGAACCTTTGACAAGGGTTTGCCTAGCAAAATTGATTTGATAACTTTAATAATCAACAAAGAAAATATGAGGACTAGCGCTCTAGTCTTCCCTTCGACGTGACTTGTAGCCCTTCAATGGATCAACCCAAGAAGCCGTGTGTGACTTGGTGTACTTGTAAATATCTTATGAAACTCAATCTAAACCAGTGTTGTTAAAAGCGCGATTAAATCGCGCTTTTTTCAAAAAATCGCGAGTTTTTCCCTAGCCCGATTTAATCGCGCTTTTTATAAGAAAAAAGTGGGCTAAATTTTTTTTGCCGCTTTTTTGAAAAAAGCGTGCTTTTTTGGGAAAAAAGCTCAGGTTGGCGGGGCAGCGCGATTTATAATGAAAAATTGAAAAAAATGAAAAAAAAAGAATATTTTTGTACCAAATGATTTTTTCCCGATTTTTTCCGCTTTTTTCCCGCTTTTTTCCGATTCGTTCCCCGTGCTGATTTAATCCCGCTCGCGCTCTTAACAACATTGATCTAAACAGAAGTTAGAAAGAAGAAGAATAAAAAATTTTATCCACAAAATGTTTGCACCAAAAAGTGATAGTTTTATTATGGCATAATGATATCACAATTCAACAACCAAAATGGGAGGAGGGGCTAGCCTTATATAGTTTTTCCTTTAACGATTAGTTAAAAACACTCCCAGGAATTAAATTTTTGACTTGTTACCCACAACATGGAGACTAAGTCACCTCAATAGAAAATATCTTTTATAATCACCCACAAAGGGGGTCAAGTTGCTTATACGACGAAACAAGACTACATGAGAGGGTTGATTTGACTTGACTTTGCTTGATTTGTGGTACGATTTTCTTCCATGAGGGCTCGCTTGGCTTTCCACTGCTAATTTGTGTCCACCAAAGGTCCAACATCTAGCTCGATTGACCCTAACCACTTCAACATTCAACTTGGAGGAGAAAATGACTAGTAAAGGAGGGTTGACATGCTCATTAAGGATTTATCTCCAATACCCTTCACCTTTTTGTCTTGATAAATTGACTTTCCTTGAGTTCTTGACCATTTTTAATGTTCACTTGGCCCCCAATGGCTAGTTTGACCTCTCAAATGACTAGTTTTGACCCACATGTGTTGGATGTCACCATGCATGAATGAGTGATTTGCTATATCTCCAACGCCTTTGTTGATTTGAGGAATATGACACATGGGTTTTGTTTGGATGAAAATTTCCATAAATTTGGATGTGACATTCTCCCTTGTATGTCAAGTAGTGACCTTGATTTGCCCCCTTTCATTTGCACATGATAGAAGAAAGGGTACAACCACCTTTCAATTGGAATATTTGCTTGATGCCTTCACTTTTGCCATAGTTTGTATGTGGCATGTCAAGTATATAATTATTCCGAATATTTTGAGCCTTTGTTGATTTTTTGGACTCGGGATCTTATGCATTCAAATTTGTGAACTACCTTAGGAAACATGAAATGATGTTAACGGTGGGATTGCCATGTTGAGAACTATAAAACAAATACTGCACCAAGGCCAAAGAAATGCATGCAAACTCTTTGACCTATGACCATGTGGTAAGATATAGGTACATTTAGACATGGGCTAGATTGGCTCGACATAGTGCAATCACCACTTAAAAAATAGTGGCTCCCTTAAACCATGTGTTTAAGTAGGTCCATCTTGAGGCCTCCAATCCTACCTAGGACGAAAGGACTTAAAGAGTGGAGATTAAAAGACTAGGCATGGCCAACTACAATAGGCTTACTATACCATAATACATAACCATCACATGGCCTTACATGGCTTTATACTTGCATTCTCTGGTCTTACAATTGTGTTGCCAAATAGAAAATATGACTATAGGTACCCCTGTTGAAATGAGGGGCAACAAGATCAAAGTAATAGAAATTGGAAACCTGCTTGAGATAAACATCCATAAAACACTCCTGTTGTTCTCACATGCAACACCTAGCTTTTCTCTGAATAGCTTTTAGATTGGGGAAGATAAAGATGAGAACAAAACCCACAAGTTGGGTGCCCATCATTGCCAAGAGTAAGGCTTGCAATTTTTGTGAATGACTCAAGTGGAGCAACCTCTTTTGGCTTATAATAGACAATAACTTCTAGAAAAAGCATAGAGTATAACAATCTCAAAAAGCACAATGGATAAGATTACTTTAAGAAGAGTCTTTTCGGTAGAAATCACATAGGTGAAAATTTTGCCGATGCGTTTCGAACCAGTTAGTGTGGTTCATCATCAAGACCATATGAAGATGCAGAGCATGGCACATGCTTACATAGAGGGTGATGTAGAGACCAAAAGATCATATAATGGCTAGTTTATGAAAATTAATATTTTAATAATGATTATTTAGATCAAATAATATTCCTATAATAGCTAATATACCAGTGTTTTACAACCCGGCTGAGTCACACCCAGGGGTCGTTCCGGGTCGAATGCTTTGGGAACTGACTCAAGCCTGAAAGGACGGTCGGCGATAGTCGATGCCCGCCCGAGTCACTTCAATGACTTTCGGCGGGTTTAATTGCTGACTCGGACCGAGCCGGCGCGAGGGTCCCTGCTAAAAAACGGCCGGGTCACTGGCAAAACCGAAACGGACGCAACAACAAACTCTTAAACGGTTTTTTTGGGGTTTTGCAATTGGTTTTAGGGTTTTGGTGCACTCCAAACATTATTACAATATTTCTAAAACATCTTTGGGGTCCATATCCCCCTCCCAAAAGCTATATAACTCACCCAAGAGCTCTCATTCTCTCACAGCAGTCTTGTGCATTTGAGTGAGAGTCTTCTTTGAGAGTTAGTGAGCAGTTCTTGAGCTTGTTTGGAGCAGCACTTGAGGAGTCTTGGAGGAGCATTGTAGCTGGAGTGAGGAGCTTCTTGGGCAGCCATTTGGAGCAGCATTGAGGAGCTGATTCTTGGAGCAAGCTTGAGGAGGCAGTTTGTGCCTGGAGGTATTTTTTTCCACCTCTATAAATCTGTTTTTGCTTAGTAAATTTTAGGTGCATATCTAGAAATCTTAGAGAGTGTTTTTTGTCAAATAAATGAACATTGAATCAAGGTTTTTTTTTTT